>VZTV01045247.1:0-17885 GCA_013400875.1 Anhinga rufa | reverse complement strand
AATGTGAACCAGCTTATCTTCCTATATCTGTTTTTAGGCCAGCTCTATCCACAGCTAGAGTATGTAGGGTAGC
This sequence comes from Anhinga rufa, assembly GCA_013400875.1. Classification (NCBI taxonomy): domain Eukaryota; kingdom Metazoa; phylum Chordata; class Aves; order Suliformes; family Anhingidae; genus Anhinga; species Anhinga rufa. The sequence goes on along the minus strand of VZTV01045247.1, from coordinate 17,812 downwards.
AACAGCCCTGTTCACTCCTAATCCATCTCCACCAATTTTGCACAGGCTTGGAGCCCTGAGGAAATTAGCCCTATACTATGTATGTCCTATATAAACACTTTGACCACAGCAAATGCAAGGTCATTTGGCTTAACCCAGGAGACTTAAACTAAATTGATATGATACAAGATGCATAATGTTAATCAGATATCTATATCACTGACACATATGGACTTCTGTGAGATTTAGCACTTATTCCATGGAATGCAAAAGACTGGATTATGTCCAACACCTCTTGGTAGAGCAGTGAGAAGGGAGAAGAAATAGATCATTCTGCTTCTTTCCATGTATGAGTTCAGGTACAATCTAGCACAGTTCTAAGAAAAAAAAAATCCAGTAATAGAAACAACTAGAAAAAAAGACTCTTCACTACATTTCCTAGCATGCTTCCAGTTTCTGGGGTGACCTTCAGCAATTTCAGCCTCCCTCAGTTTCTCCTCAGTTTGACCTCAGTTTTCATCCATAGAAATAGCATTAAACCATTTTCTTCACAGAAGCCTAGTGAGACTTGTAAAGCATATAGAAAGCATTAAATAAAAAGTGGCAGAAACATGCAAATTACTGTTAGCAGAGCTTTTTTTGTTTCTAGCTCCCTTCCCCTTCACTGCTTCTGTCATTGTTTTCTGGTTTCCTCCTCAGAATGAAATTACAGAACACAAGAAAAAATCTTCCCTCATGAGCTATATCTCATGACTTTGCAGTGTTTCATTTGTTTGTTTATTTACTTGAGCAGAGTCTTTCTGATGGAAATCAAGTCCAGGCTTTTCCTCCTAGACAAGGTAGCTCTGCAGTGCATTTTTTAGTGTCTTTGTTATGCAAGAAATGTGGGCTTGAAAAGAGCTGCCATTGGGCTGATTGAATAGTCTGGGAGAGAGTTAAAATGTGCCCTGAGCTGATTAGGCCAGCCAGTGTCAATGACAGAGTAAGAACAAAAGATTTAGCATCAGAGAAATTGCAAGGTTTATCTGGAAGAAGAAGTGGAGCGCTCAGCACTATTTGCTTTTAAGCAACAAATATTTTGCTCTAACACTGCTGAGCACATCATACATTTACGGTTGTACTATGCTAGGGCATGCACATGTATTTTTCATGCTGCACGCTCTGACTGACTTGCAGTGTTTGTAATAACCTGAATTTTCTGGCTAGATTGAAACAAAGCCAGAAGAATGAGAACTAGACAGCCCAGCAAAAGAATNNNCTCATGGAGCAGTCCTGGAATAGCTTCTGTCCACAGAGGTCACCAATCTCAAAGGACACAAACTCGAGCATCCCTTGGACAGGACATAGTAAGAAACCCTATGACAGTTAGGAAAACCATATTTATGTCATAATCCAATAATAGCTCAGACAAATGCCCTGAGTCCGCAGAGTTCACTCAAAACTTTAACGCTAAGCAGAAAGCAGACACAACAGGGAGTATTCTCACTGTCTAACTTTAGGTTCCTAGAGTCATGGGGGAAGGTTACACTCCGCTCCATACCTACGTGCTCTGAATCATGCTCTGGAGGACACTACGATTGCCTCTAGAGGGGTCATGGAGTATCTTCCATTTTTAATGGAATCAGTATCCACAAAATGGATGTCAACAGCTTACCTCAGAAATGCTTGCTTTTTTATACATCCAGTTAAGACAGCCACAGGCATTTCACCTCTGCAATGGTGCAGAGGCACCGAAGCAGGCTGCCTTTGAAGATCCAGCATCCAGCAAGAGTAACCAAAAGGCCTCTGAGACAATACACTCAATCGCATAACATTCAGCAGTGGAACAATGACACAGCCACCCTTAGGGCTCCTGTGCTGTTGGTCTCTCTCCTCCCAATCACCTCCTTTTTTGAGGCTTTTTACACACGGAGACAAAAGCAAATTTCAAGTCCTCAGGATTGCTCAAGGTGACTGAATTTACCAGCCAAGGGGCAAGGCTGCCAAGAGTGCTAATTGTGCAGTCCACTAACACAATCTGATGCTAAATACCAGTAAACATCAGAGGGATAATTACTTACAGTCACTATGAGTATTCACTAGAAGTCTGTGTGTGGTCAATGACCAGAATCCTGATACTGTGGACAAGCAAGAGGGCAGACTCATAAGGACAAGGTGGCTATGACAGAGAAAGCAGCATTTGCAGATGCAGGAACACCATTAACTCAGAATCCTTTGGCCCATCTCTTCTTTTAGCTTTACCACTGTACGTGTAGTGGAATTATTCCACTAACATTGAAGATGGAACTAGTTGAAGTTTATTGGGTCAAAAGCATGTACTTCTTTTCATTATGTAATGGTCTTCCCTGTGATGGATTGTGTTCTGTTGGTATTACAAAAATAATTTGAAAGGTATCACAGTTCTCATCCTTTAATCAGGCACCATTTCTGGTTCCTTGTTTTTCTCAGGACTCAAATTTCATAATTGTAAAGGCTGAAAAGTGATATTTTCAGGGCAAAGTTGATAGAGACACAAATCCCTTCTTAGCAACATTTGCTATTGCAGGGATTGAAAACAACAGTGTTGTTCTTGATTCCTCCTCTTATGACACGTTCTAGGTTGTGTTTTTCAGTACTCTATTATCAGCTTAAAGTTTCTTATAGGGTGCTGGAAAGTATTTTGCATTCTCAGGTGCAGAACAGTCATCCTGTGGATCCACCTAGACTCCTATTTACTATTTGTTTTCATATGGTTTTGTGGATTGCTACCTCCTACTCCCATGAGACAGTGTCTCCTGCTTAGATGTGACATGGTGAGCTAGGCTTAAATAGTATCAAAATCCACTTCACAAGTGTGCATGGATTTGACAGATATTTAGAAAATAACATATCTGTGTTCAAAAACATTTGCATGAAGATCACACCTTATGACAGCATTCCTGACTTTTTAGTATAGATAGACCATAAAATTTCTAACCACAACTTTCAGTTACTGTTATGTGCACCTGTAATTGTTGGTTTTAATGTTATTGCATTAATACATGTCAAGGGGACAGCACACTTCATTTCTGCAAGCTTTAAATGAAAAGGCTGCAGCTAAGAGTCGGACTGAAGATTGAATTTCATTAGTTATGGTATAAATTCATAATATCATGTATAGTTAACAATCTGAATGGACAGAACAGACCAAGGAAAGGAGAATAGCTATCACAGAGAGGTGAAATGTGTTGTTCAAAGTGATGCATAAGGTTGGAGGTTGAGCCAGAATAATAGAACTCAGGTGCAGACCTACTTGGAGAAGGCCATGGAATGACAGAGCCTATAACCCCCTCTTCTCCATGTTGCCTTTAGGACCATTTAACACAATATTCTATAGCAGCTTCCCAGCTTCCCCTCATCCCAAATTCAAATTGAAGTGAAGGTCTTAAACACCCCGTGTCAGTCTCCAGTTATGCACTACCCCCAATGTTGCAGCCCACATCAATATCATCATGTGATGAAATTATGCAGAAAGGAGATAAATCACAGAGTTGCAAGTCTCTGAAACCAGCTAGATTTGCAATCTAAATATTGATTGTTCCATTTCCATAACACTCAGCCTGCATGGGAGCATCACAAATACATTAGGGATTATACTACAGTTGGGGTGTTGTCTTAAGTCATTTGGACTGCTCCCCAGACCCTGAGCTAGCTTGAGAAAACTGCACAGCACTGACACTGTGCTGCACACATATCCTAAATAACAACACTGAGATGTGCTTGAAATTAAGAGTGACAGAATAATTTAGTAGCAATGTGGGATGCGATTAACTGTAATGAGATGACACAGACCAAAATGAAATTCTGAATTGAATGATTTCCTAATAACAGCAAGGCTATTGGAATACAGGACAAACCCTCCATATGAAATGCTTTACTTTTTGAGTCATTTATCTCATTGCAATCACCTGAATGAAAGTTGAGGCAGGACCAGAAATTGCAAAAGGAGAGTTTGCTGGTGTGCGCATGGCTGGTATGCACAGTGGAGAGACTGAATGTCTTAAATAATTGTTTTAATAAATACGCAGCATGTCTTTAAAAACATGGTGCCTTCTTATTACCCAGCCATACAATTCATAAAATGCAGTGGCAGCAGCCAGTCTAGGGAGGCTCACAGGAGGTAAGTGAGAACAAACAAACAAAAGCAGAGGCAAACGGAAACTGCTTGCATAGACAGAACCCAGGAACTGCAGCCAAGTTTTATTTTCAAAAATGGATCTTCAATAATAATGGACACAAGGCAAAGGGAATGAGTGGGGTGGTACTGCCTGCAAAAATGGCAAAATTCCTAGAACAGTGATGAGAGGTGTCCGATGGCTCTTATGGATGACAGTATGAGATTTCAAAGAGATATACTGTGGGTCTTTTTTATTCCAGAACTAAAAGCAAATGCAGGAAATTGAAACTCCAACATCTACATGTAAATTTAGAAACGTTAGACATTCTCCATTAATTGACAGGAGGGGCTGTGGGATGTCTGACCCTACATGACTGGAGAGACTGCTGAGAGAAGGATTTTACCCTGGAGAGATGCATCTTAGTAGTAAGGACAGTAAAACTGTCTGGGGAAAAGCTCCAAACAATGCCAATCATCGGTTCAGAACAAATACGGTCAAACAAAAGGTCGTAGACAAAGTAATAAGCAGAAGCAGGCTGACCAGGAGGACGGATGTCCAGTTCATGTATAATGGAAAGCAATACAAAGACAGAAAGAAAGTGTCCAGACAGAGGGCAGCCGTGGGAGGGAATGGACCACAGCAGTCCGGACAAACAAAGCAGAATATGTCGCAGTTCAGAATGAAAAGCTTCCTGGGGAAGAGGAGGACAGTGTCGGTGCATCGCGGAGTGCTTGCTACTGTGTGATGAGATGGATGGCAAGTTTGACTCACAGAAGATATTAGAAATGAAAGCAGCATCACAGATGGAAATACAGCAATATTTGTTAGGAGAAATCTGACTAATTGTTAGTGACCTATTGAAAAGCTTTCTAAGAAAACAGGAAAATATGAAAACAAAAAAAGCTATTAAAACTAGCTTTATTTTTTTCCTTTTTCTTTTAAAGAGTAATGGAGTAATGAAGACTGATTCACAGTGTATGTAGGGCATCAATTGAAAAATGGCTTTTCAGCTTCTTTTGACACAAAGAGGCTGATCTGGTCTACTTTGAAATCTTAATGACCATTAAATGTTGCTAAATTTGGATTAATTATGCTAGACCAAAAGCTTTTTTTCTGGAAACCTAGGAAAGAAATGAAAGAATGAGTTTGAAAAGGTAGGAGAGCCTAGGAGGAGGTACTCTGTTTTAGCACAAAATATAGAAAAATTAGTTAAAAGTAAATAAAATATCTGATCCCAGCATTTGATGTGCTTTCCTTAGAAAAAATATTTAGAGGGGCATCTGAAGCATCACCTGCTATATTTTGTAATTCTTATATCGAAAAAGCAAACCATTTCTACTGTCAAGTAGAAAGTGCAAAAAGGGAGAAAGAACAAACAATGATGAAAGTATTTACTGATGAAACAGGTTCAGCTTAAACCTAAAAATGTCAGTACTCTGTGTTAATTAAATCCTTAAAAGTAATTTGTTTTTAAAGACAATATTAATTAGAGAACCCCTGTGAGAGAAGACACCGAGTGTTGTACCTCAAATGATAGAGGTTTTTACTGTACAGCTGATTCTCAGATCTCACTGACACAATGAACCCAAGGCAAAATGTTCTCAAAACAGCTTTACTCCACACTCCTTATTAAAAACAGGGACACAGTTTCTCAGGTTACATATACATGATGGAGGAGTGGGAAGATGAGAAAGGTAGAGAAAGAAAGTGCCACATAATTTCACTGTGCCTGTCAATCTGGCTTTCCAGGACTCTACTATTGCAGACATATTTCCAGGATTATTCAGATGCTGCAGACAACCTGCTGCAGCACGCTCCTGTCTATGTGACCTGTATTTACAGCTCCTTCTCCTGTTTTCCTTTTTCCCTTTTCCTGTTTTATCTAACCTGTGTAAGCAGTCGTAACCTGTAGCTTTTTCAAACATCTTTCCCACTAAAGGACAATACTATCTGCTGTCTCATATTTTCTTCCTATTTGGCATTTTTGGCTCCCAGGGGTGATATGTTAGGCTTCTTGTATTAACAGACACAATCACGTGAGTGTGAGCTTTACATATTTGCTTATACATGGCCTTTATATCTGATGTCTTGAGCTGAGTAGCTGATGTAGGTGAGAGTTGGTGCTTTGTCTGCCCTTAATGAGTATTTTGCAAACCTCCTCAGTATTTTGGTTTGTCTACTATTGAGAAGATACCTTTACTTCAAAACAATTTGGAAATTGCTTTTGGATTAAGCAATCTTATTTGTCCAGAAAAGTCGATGTAAACATGACACAACAGTTCCTTTTTACATATGCTGTTACTTCCACAGCATTTCCTTATTTATTTTTTTTTTAAGTGTTTGTTTGGTTTTTTTTTAATGCAGGGTTAAAACTGGTTTTGGAGAAGATATGGTATTCTTTCTCCTTTTTCTTTTTAAATTTTCCAGGACATAGGAAACAGTGCCTTATATTGCTATGGATGCTTACCATCAGTGGAGTCTTTCTTGTCATCCTCAATATATTGCTTGTTCTTGTGGTGATATATATATTTTCACCCTTCGTAACTCCTGTACAACTGATATTTAGTCCATCATGGAAAGCACTGTTCACCCTTAGCCCAGTGTCTCCAATTAAATTTGGTTAAAACTGAGGTCACCCAGATTCAATTCAAGACACTTCTGGTGCCCAGGCATACTTCTGTTTAATTAGATGCACGTTATTTGTTTCATAATGGTTATTAAACACGTGTTAGCAATTTAACATATTTACCTGGGATGAAATCACTCTTGATCCACCTTTAAATCTCTGGAAAGCTCTTAATTTAAATAATTTTTTAATTAGCAATGGAAGACAGCTTAGTGTGAATAAAACTGTATACTCCTGATTCTCCTGAAAACATGTAGCTAGACCTTCAGAACTAGATCTTCCAAGATATTTAAATCATAGAATCATGGAATCATTAAGGTTGGAAAAGACCTTTAAGGTCAGCAAGTCCAACCATTAACCTAGCACTGACAAGTGCATCACTAAACCATGTCCCTAAGCGCCACCTCCACAAGTCTTTGAAATACCTCCAGGGATGGCGACTCAACCACTTCCCTTGGCAGTCTGTTCCAATGCTTGACAATCCTTTTGGTGAAGAAATTTTTTCCTAATATCCAGTCTAAACCTCCCCTGGAACAACTGGAGGCCATTTCACTGATCCTATCACTTGTTATCTGGGAGAAGAGACCAACACCCACCTCACTACAACCTCCTTTCAGGTAGTTGTAGAGAGCGAGAAGGTCTCCCCTCAGCCTCCTCTTCTCCAGGCTAAACAACCCCAGCTCCCTCAGCCGCTCCCCATCAGATGTGTTCTCCAGACCCTTCACCAACTTCATTGCCCTTCTCTGGACACGCTCCAGCACCTCAATGTCCTTCTTGTTTTGACGGGCCCAAAACTGAATCCAGGAATCCAGGTGCGGCCTCACCAGTGCCAAGCACAGGGGCACCATCCCTGCCCTGCTCCTGCTGGCCACACTATTCCTGATACCAGCCAGGATGATACTGGCCCCCTTGGCCACCTGGGCACACTGCTGGCTCATGTTGAGCCGGCTGTCAGCCAACACCCCCAGGTCCTTCTCCACTGGACAGCTTTCCAGCCACTCTTCCCCAAGCCTGTAGCATTGCCTGGGGTTGTTGTGACCCAAGTGCAGGACCTGGCACTAAGCCTTGTTAAATTTCATACAATTGGCCTTGACCCATTGAGATGCAGCCTGTCCAGATCCCTCTGTAGAAGCTTTCTAAGTCTTTTTAGACTTATTTCTACTAAGGATAATTTGAATTTTGAATACAAGTACCTAAAAGTCTTCTGAGAACTTGGAGTTTAAACTTTGTTTCTCACTTGTCCATCTATATAATGGGCATAATATTACATTATTATAGTCTGCTAAGTTACAAAATATTTAAGAGGTGTCCAGTTAGCGCATGTATTGGGATTCATTAAATAAATAGCAGTGAAACCTTCAGATTCTGTAGAATCATAGAATGGTTTAGGTTGGAAGGGACCTTTAGAGGTCATCTAGTCCAACACCCCTGCAGTAAGCAGGGATATCATCAACTACATCAGGTTGCTCAGAGCCCCATCCAACCTCACCTTGAATGTTTCTAGGGATGGGGCATCTACCACCTCTCTGGGCAACCTGGGCCAGTGTCTCACCACCCTCAGTGCAAATTATTTTTTCCTTATATCCAGTCTAAATCTACCCTCCTTTAGTTTAAAACCATTACCCATTGTCCTGTCACAACAGCTCTTGCTAAAGAGATCATCCCCATCTTTTCTATAGTCCCCCTTTAAGCACTGAAAGGCCGCAATAAGGTCTCCCCACAGCCTTCTCTTCTCCAGGCTCAAAAACCCCAACTCTCTCAGCCTGTCTTCATAGGAGAGGTGCTCCAGCCCCCTGATCATCTTCGTGGCCCTCCTCTGGACCCGCTCTAGCAGGTCCACGTCCTTTCTGTGTTGGAGGGCTCCAGAGCTGGATGCAGTACTCCAGGTGGGGTAGATAAGCTTCAGCTGACTTTAGTAGGGATTACATCTGTGAACAGCTTTTGCCTCCTATGAATGGGCTTTGAGTTTGTCCCTCTACAAAAGCTGTAAACTTGTCCACTGCCACTAACCTACAATTTGATAATCAAGTGATGCATGTTTTCTACCACCTCATTTGTACACAATGCTTGCACTTTTCCTTGGCATATACCTCAAAAGACCTTTGCTTGGAACACAAAACTAGTACTAGCAATTTTCAAGGACCTTTTTTTTTACTCAGAAATTTTTAGAGAATTAACCCTAACAGAAAACCAGACACTGAAAACTCACTGGTGGGGGAAGTAACAAAAAAGACAAGACCTGAGCTGGAGATGGATCAGACCTCAGATTTTATGTTTAAAATTTTTTTTCACAAATTCAGAAAATAAACAATAATTATTTCAAAGTGAAATCAGTTTTAATCAAGACATTATAGAACCTTCAAAAGGAAGGTCTATAATGATTTGACCGGCAGACCTTTAACATGGCAAAGCAGATGGGTGTCACTGAAATATATTTTTGCTTAGGTGGAAGGTAAACTGGTCACAATTGATTTCTAGCAGCCCCTTTAATTTACATATTTGTTTACTGCATTTTAATTTTCCTGGTTTTTCATAGGTCTAATTTCGCACTTACCTCCATCAGCTTTGTGCTCTGCTTGTAATTTGAAATTCCAGTAATCTGTTTTTCTACTTCCTTCCTTGGGTACCAATAAAACCTCCATCTGTGTTAAAAAATTAATATTGATGTGCAGATTGAGTATAAAAATGTACCTAGACCAGCTTCAAACAAGTCCTGGTGATTTCATTAAATCTTTTTAATAGCCACTGTCAGTGGGAACTCTGTGTTCTCAGAGAAAATGACTTGCTGTATTTCTTCCAAATCATTATTTGATTTTTTAAAGCAAAACAGCCCCAAGCTAAAATAATAGACAATTAGTTTGCCCACAGTCAAATTAAAAATTGTCAGCTAAGATCCTTTATGGGACTTGCAGTAGATATAGTGTGTTTTGCTTTAAAACAAGAAATTCCACTTTGTAGTTTAGTTTTACTGATCGTCCTATTACAAGACACTTGTATATTAACTTGTTCAGTTATTGCTTTAACAGTTTTATCTGAGAGTGAGAAAAGGATTATACTGGTCCAAGGACTTTTATTGCTCTTTTTTTTAGATTATTAGGAATACTAACTGAACTGTGATTACAGCAATCAAACATTACAAACACAGTAGCTGGGACATCATAAAGCGTAATCTGGAAAATTCTTATGATTTATTCAGGGTGCTTCTCATGATCTGTGCATTTGATCGGGAGATAAATTCAGATTGCTTCCTCTCCATTTCAAATTGGGAAATATATGTAATACATTCCAGGAGAGAAGTGAATAAGTAATATGTCAGACTGCAGACCAGGTAGAAAATTCATAAAGTTTCCTCAGAAGTTTTCAGAATAACACAAACACACAAATGCATGATTTTCCTTGTTACTAATGGGGAAGCTGTCTCTCAGCCAGGACTGTATACATAAGTTATCATGAGATGAAGTAGGGTGTGGATTTATAAGTACCTCAGCTGCCCTGTGAGCAGCAGTTCCCTGAAAGCACACTTTTATCCTGCAATAAGCCTGCACAGCTTCCCCTCAGAAAAAGGGAGAGGTTGCTCAGGGTCATTGTGGTGGAGTAAATCCCCTGGCTTTCTTCATGGCAGCTTGTTTGGATTGCTACATGCCACTTTACCAATTAGAATCAGTAAGCATAATTTTTAGCTTCTTTCTACTAAATTTATTTCAGGCAACTCCTTTTACTTCAATAAAGCCACTTTGGTGAATACAGTTCTCTTTTTTAACTGACCCATCATAAGATTAATGCCAAGCTAATGTTTAGGTCTTGCTAAGTCTTGTGCTGAATAGGCTGCTAAAAGTAAGAAACACCTTACATAATTTTATTTATTTACAAGTCAGGCATCCTCTTTAAACCAGTCACCGTGGATTCTTGCATCATCAGTACACAAGTGACATCCCATAACAGGTTATAACAAAAGCCCATCTACCTTAGTATCTTAGCTTAAACAGTGCTTACAGCAGAACATAAATAGAGGGAACTTTTAGCAGCATTTCCCCAGAATATTCTCCCACTTTCCAGACCTTTCTAGCTCAGTGGCTGATGTCTTTGTCTTTTTATCCTGCATGGGGTTTTCTTCCAGGAATATGTCCAGTATGTCCTTGACCCCATGTCAACTTTTAGTATCCCAAATGTCACATGGGGCAGAGTTCCTGTGTGTAACCACCTCTTTTGTGAAGAATCAAAATCTCCATGTCATACAGGTCAAAGACTCATTAAGGCATCTCTTCCCAGGCTGATCTGCTGTGGTGGTTTGACCCTGGTTGGACGCCAGGTGCCCACCAAAGCCGCTCTATCACTCCCCTCCTCAGGAGGACAGGGGGAGAGAAAATATAATGAAAGGCTTGTGGGTCGAGATAAGGACAGGGAGCGATCACTCACTAGTTACCGCCACGGGCAAAACAGACTTGGCTTGGGGAAATTAGATTAATTTATTACCAGTCAAATCAGAGTAAGGTAATGAGAAAATAAAAATTAAATCTTAAAACACCTTCCCCCCATGACTCCCTTCTTACTTCCCACCCCACCAGCAGTGCAGGGGGACAGGGGATGGGGGTGTGGTCAGTTCATCACACATTGTCTCTGCTTATTCCTCCTCAGGGGAAGAATCCTCACACTCTTCCCCTGCTCCAGCGTGGGGTCCCTACCACAGGAGACAGTCCTCCATGAACATTGACCCACAGGCTACAGTTCTTCATGAACTGCTCCATCACGGGTCCCTCCCAAGGGATGCAGCCCTTCAGGAACAGACTGCTCCAGCATGGGTCCCCCACAGGGTCACAAGTCCTGCCAGCAAACCTGCTCCAACGTGGGCTCCTCTCTCTACACGGGTCCACAGGCCCTGCCAGGAGCTGCTCCACTGTGGGCTTCCCATGGGGTCACAGCCTCCTCCAGGCACCCACCTGCTCCAGTGTGGGGTCCTCCACGGGCTGCAGGTGGATATCTGCTCCATCGTGGACCTCCACGGGCTGCAGGTGGATATCTGTTCCATCGTGGACCTCCACGGGCTGCAGGTGGATATGTGCTCCACCATGGGCCTCCACGGGCTGCAGGGGCACAGCCTGCCTCACCATGGTCTTCACCATGGGCTGCAGGGGAATCTCTGCTCTGGTGCCTGGAGCACCTCCTCCCCTCCTCCTTCACTGACCTCGGTGTCTGCAGGGCTGTTTGTCTCACATATTCTCACTCCTGCCTCTGGCTGCAACTGCGCAGAATTTTCCTCCCCACCTTCTTAAACACTTTATCCCAGAGGCGCTACCACCATTGCTGATGGGCTCAGCCTTGGCCAGCGGCGGGTCTGTCGGTCTTGGAGCCGGCTGGCCTTGGCTCTATCAGATATAGGGGAAGTTTCTAGTAGCTCCTCACAGAAGCCACCCCTTATAGCCAAACCCTACCATGCAAACCCAATACATATGCTTAACTCTTCCATCTGTGGAAGCCAATGTATTCCTCCATCCAACATCCACATTGTCCTTCTCTGAACTTTCCCCAGTTCTCTCATATCTGAGACAAACAAAACTATAAACAAGATAGAAATGAACAGTGGATTCATACAGTGAATAACTAAACCATCTGTCTGTCAAGACATTATCTCAGTTATTATGTTTCTAAAGCATATGATACAATCAGGCTCTGATCTACCCGCTGACAACACACGCTATTGTAATATAAGTAATAATAATAAAATACAACATGGTTCTGATGATATAAGAAGTGTGGTCTGGTTTTGAAATTAGATTTGTAAACATCTATGAAAATTTTAGATATTTTTTTAAAATATTAGATATATTGTGGAAGGCACATGCATTTTAAACATATATTGGAAATGGTTGGGCCATGTTTATGAACACTGCTTTTATCAGTGTCAAAGAATCATTTTAAAGGGATTTCTGCTACTGAAGGGATTATTTTTGTTTTCTATTCCTAGTTATGCAAGTGGCAGAAGAATCTGTCTCAGGACTGCAAAGGAGTTTTGCAGTCCCCTCTCCAGTGCAGGACCTGGTTATTCCTGAGGGGCCTCTATGACAATATAATACAAGCCACAATTCTAAATACATCATTGATAACACATAGAATCTAAGTGTAAGCCTGAAGGTTTTGTAGCTTGAAGACCACAATAAATTGGCACTGTGTATGTGCATGAGTTCACCTGGCTTCTCTTAGACATGTCTCTGCAAGATTTGTTTGTGAAGTGGGGTGATAATAAGAAGGATAGAGCTGCACACAAAACCCACCAGTTCATTCATGAGTGTTCAACAGTGCCCTGAAGTTAAAGGAAAATGCTTAATCTGTTCAGAAATACTAGTATGATCAAGTTATGAAAATCTGAAGCGTAAGTATAGTGAGAAATATGGCACCTATAGTAAAAATGTAAGTGGAATATCAGAAAGGAGAAACATGGAAGCATTGAAATCTTTACACCTTGCTGGCCAAGAATGTTTACATCATTTTTGAGGGCTGGTCAAGAAAAACATTTTTGTTGCATTTTAGCCAGGAAAAACATGTCACATTTGAAACAGTGAAAAATACATTACTGAAACAGCAAAAATCTCATTTAACATGATTTAAAATTATAGAAAATTTGAAAAGTGTCCCTCTTTCAGTTCTGACAGTCACAACTACAGGTGCTCTCCAAGAATATATTACAGATGCGTTTATACATGTATATCACTCCATAGCAGACAGCTTTTGTTTTACTTAGGTCAGTTACTGAAACAACTTACTAAACAGAGTTTGCAATTTGTGTGCTGTTCTTCAGCAGCGACAAGGTTGTTGGAAAGTTGTAAGAGTTAATTCCAGTAGAACACATGCTTGGAGAGAATATTTATTGTGCACTTGCCAGTGTTTTATTGTCTAGTGACGTTGGAAAAAACTTATCACTTAAGCAGCCAAGGGAGCTCCTTCATTGCCTTGGAAAAAAAAAAAAAAGGCTTATATTTTATAACATATCATAATGAGTGTTCCACTTTTTATCACTACATTATACACCAGGGAGCATTCTGCTCCAAGCTATCACATCTGTCTCCCATGTTGGCTGTCCTTACTCAGCAGGCTGAATTCATCTGCAAGAGCTTGTTCTTTCCACAATGAGCTTTTCAAGTCTTTCTTCAGGAACTCGATGCAATCCATTGTGATATTTTTCTACATGATCACATAAGACAATTGAGAAAGGAGGAAGAGCTAAAATGTTCATCTGGATGGGGGTACACACTGAAGAGTTCCTGTCCAAAAAACATCCATTCACAATAATATGTCTTCATGGATTTCAAAGAACTAATATGAAACACCAATTTTTAGACATGCTTCTTGTCAACTGGATTATGCTAATTCTACAGTCACAGAAGAACATGCCCAAATTTTATGAAGTTCATGAGTTCTTGTGAAGTTAAACATTTCTTAGTAAGCAGAAGAGGATGATATTTTTTTCCCGATGTGGCTTCTCTGAAATCTTCTAAGATTCTCTAAGAATCTGAATTCAAATGTGCAGACTTATTTTTTCTATTTAATGGATTTAAGTTCATTTCAGAAGTTGGTAATAATTATTTTCTAGCCAAAGTGAGAAATGAGTGTTGATACCCAAGTGTTAATAATGTATGATGGAAAAAGAGCATCTAAAAAAAATTAGGAATAGCTGATTTACAAGAAAGTGTGGAACAACTGGCTACAGTTCTCTTTCTGAAGAGTAAGCTGAATAAAGAGGGAACTAGACAAAGACTCCTTTGCCAATATATATAAAATGGGAAAGGCAGTGTGTGTTTGATTCTTCATATTTATTCAGAATTGCCTCATAACTGCAAGAACTCATTAAACAACTTGCTTTCCCTCGCTTTCTGCTAATCCAAAGTATCATTTTTTTTCATAGGAAATCTCAGAATTTGGAAAAAAATACTATAAGCAGTCAAAGCTATGCTTAAAATGCAAGAAACTATTGAAATAAAATGTAATTCTAACTTGGAGGAAAAAATCTATCTAGGAGTGTAAAATAACTAAGCTTAATGAAAACCAAGATACAAACTTGCATTCTATCAGCCACTACTCGTATAGCTTGCAATCCACCAGAAAATAGTTTACGATCCTTATACAGTAACTGAAGCCTCCTTCCCAGACAGGTACTATAGTAGACATAATTTAGAGTACAATGAATCTAACTTGTAGAGTTAGGGTAGGGCCTGAATGCTGCTGAACTGGAATCTGGGACAATTCAAAGCAATAATGAATGTAATATTAAAGGAAATATGCCCACGCATTCATGATTTTGCAGTTCATACTTTTGATTAATTTATCGCATTACAACCTCCTTCCTTTATTGGCACCAGGAAAGTAGGAAATTCAAAACTGTATTGAAAGGTGCTCTATTCTGACTGCGCCATAAAGAATGGACATTGCTAGATGTCTTATATGCACTTGCTTCTACTAAAAGCAAATTGAAATTAAGAGCAAATTTTACTCCTTTATTAGAAGCAATTTTCACAATAGCTGCCATATCAACTATAAATTCAGTGCTGCACCCTCTTTCAGCTATGTGACTTAGTATGATTTAGTGAAATCAGTCAATGAGGAAACAAATATTGTTTCATATAAAAGAGGTGGAAATTTATTACCGCTTTTTAGTTCAGCAACACAGATTGTTAAATCTGCTTGTCAGAGCCAGAATGCAAATCGCATGCTGCAAGTCACAAAGATTAGTCCCAGTAGACATCTGGTAGATAGTTCTTTCTTAGTATATAGACATTTTCTTATTTATCTATCTCCCTACACCACCCCACCACCACCACCCCAATCTTCCTTAGGCATCTTTGAGGAAGAAATATTGTGATATTTTCTGTCATTTTTTTCCCAAGCATATTGGACTTCCATTTTTGCTCACAGCCAGTTCTGGGGGATATTTGTAGATGCTCTTATGAAGTAAGCTGTAAAGTCAAGGAAATAACTTCCTTACCTAGGCTTCCAGCATGGCATACCAGGAGGAAAGCAGTCAACAATAGGCTCTAGGTCTTACGCATGTGATTGGGAAGAAATCCATAAACAATGAAAGTAGATGGAGATTACTCACCTCCCCTAATTCTAAAGAAGGGATGAACAGGAAGGCTGTCCAATCAACGTAAAATTGTAATTTTAAACAGCAAGAAGGTAACTATAACTGGAAGCCTTTGTACATTACCAGGTCTACTGAAATGCACTTACCATCTCCATCCATATACATCATATGAATTATATACATATTAAAATATTTTATTTTAGGATATGTATCTATAAATAAATGTAGAAGTTTAAATTCAAAGATAACTTTCTCAGAGGAGTCCCATTCTGCAGGACATCGCACAAACTTCTAACAAGAAACTGACCACGCTACAGGGAGCTTAGATTTTAAACGAACAAGACAGACTGTGTTACAGTAAAGACACAGCGACTTCCCTCTTATCTTTCATTATAGCAGGAGGGGGTCTAAGAATAACACCCAGGACATCTGGAAAGACATATTTCAACTGCTGCTATTCAATAGTTCTAAATACATCTACCCCAGTACTCAAGATCTTCCTTCACCGTTTTACTTCTGCTATTCATTGTTTAATACAGCGGAGAAGATTAAGAGCTGGTAACACCCTAGTGTTACCAGGGTGGTTTTTCTGTCTGGATTGGTTTAGTTTATTTAAATGATGCTTACAGTACAAGAAAGAAACTATTTAGCCTGAAAACAAGAATCTTAGATAATATTTGTACGAGATTTAAAGTGACAGACTAAAACAACAAACTTTCTTATCTAAAATCCTTCTATTTATCTAGCCTTTAACAGAACATACAAAGGCATTATTGTAACCCAAATGAAAAACCCTTGGAGTCACCATGAGCCCTCAGTAATGGGTAGAGTATTATTGCTTTGTGGAAGCTCCCAGACAGGGTCAAACTTTAATATGAAAACTAAGAGTGAAAATAAGTTTTGTCAGCAGGCAGAGCTAAAGTACATTTAGAAGCTGATCCTTAAATATGAAATTATCTAAGTGGCATAAGGGCCTCATTTATGTGTTTGCATAAAACTTCTTCCTTACACCTTTGCTTTTACTAGAAAGTGCAAAATATATTACAGGCAATCTTCAGCTGAGCACCAAGATCTCTTCAATTTCTTTTTTTCATATTTAACTTCCATGAAATTTAGCCTGAAATTATAACTTTTTTCTTGTTTTTAATTTGAAAAAGCAAGTAATTCTGCCTGCCTTTCATAACTGGATTATTTTAGCTACGCCATTGAGAGATTTTATTTTTGAGAGAGTAAGTGTTTAATTTACCCTTAGCATGACTTAATTTCTTATAATCCTTGAGGATCTAGTGCTTTTATGAATCTTATCTACAAAAGATACATCAATCAGTATGGCATCACTAACTAGACTATGATATTTTCAAAAAATTATTAGTGGTCAGGGAAATCAAATGCTCTCTAAGTATCTTTTTGAGGGCATCCCATCTTCTATGAGGAGTATCATTAGGTTTATTAAATGGCTTCTCCAAACTTTTGACGTGAAGAATGTCCTTCATTAAGAAAGGGTTAGAGTGTTCTTTATCAGAGGAAGCACAGTCTTGCAGATTATATGATAAAAATTGCATGGGATCTGACCATGTTGAATGATCAAAATTTTCCTTGGTTTAAATGCATGACTTTTTTTATAACTAAGAAATATTCTGTTCATATGTAACAATTACAGGTTTGATTCAGTGGTGTTGTAATAGAGTTACATTAGCATAAAACCACCATACAGAAATGGTGTCCAACACCCAGGAAGCATACAGTATGGTAAACAAAATGTTCCTTTTAAGGCAATTTACATGAAATTGCAGTAAAACTGACATTTGACTGGCAATGTTTCATATTGAAGAGACAACTACAACTACTAATAAGGTTTGTACAAAACTGGCTTTTCAAACTATGGAAGAAAATCTGTTTCTGAATTATTATCTAGTAAAGTCCATGTTTGTCCAATGTTTTCTTAACATTTTTAACATAAAATGTATAATCATTTTAATAGAATCATAGAACCATAGA
>VZTV01045239.1:354-12402 GCA_013400875.1 Anhinga rufa | reverse complement strand
TCTTCCATTTGAGCTTCACTAGGTCTTTGGTCATCCACGCAGGCCTCCTGGCTCCTCTGCCTGACTTCTTCCACTTGGGAATGCTTCAATCTTGAGCTCGGAGGAAGTGGTCCTTCACTATTGACCAGCTCTCTTGGATCCCCCTGCCTTCTAGAGCCACAGCCCAAGGGATTCCTCTGAGCAGGTCTTTGAAGAGGCCAAAATTGGCCTTCCTGAAGTCCAGGGTTGTAATCTTGTTGCTAGGCCTATACCACACATGATCCTGAACTCCACCATCTCATGGTCACTGCAGCCAAGGCTACCCCCAACTCTCTCACCCTCAACTAGTCCTTCCTTGTTTGTTAGTATGAGGTTGAGCAGCACATCCTATCTTGTTGGCTGCTCTACTAATTGCATCAAGAAGTCATTAAATATTCCTATTCTACTGGCTTTGTTCTGACTGATATTGAGTGTCTATGGCATCACAAAATAATTAGCATGGGAAACAAGGAAATGTTTTTTTCTTTCCTAAGTTGTAAACCAGAAATGAAACCTTGTAACCCTTAAAAACAAGCAGTAAGGAGTTGTGTAAAGAAGGCAGCATTAAAAATCCTTGTTTAAGAGCTTATAGCACAAATAGTGTTTCCTGAACATCTGGTTCATGAATAATTTTTTTCATGGAGGTTACTCATTAGCAACTTCTGTCATGCACTGTAGATACTATTCCATCTCAAACCAGTAATTGGCCATTAAGTCTTCTTGAATCAACTCATTTATAGGCAGTTCATCTTTATAGAGTTAAGTGACATAAAGAATTTTTCTCTTTTCTAAGTAGGAACAAATTTTCAATAAAGAACAAGTAATTTTTCTTTGAAAAATTTTTTTTGTGGGGATAGCTTTTGCACATTCGAGTGATGTGAAGGTGAAAGAGAGGATGAAGACCAGCTTGTCTTGATAGCTGTACCTTTACATACTGGAATTTGGGTGAATCTTTCAGGCTGAAAAAATTTCCTGCAGTAGTGGTTGAATGAAAGGGTCTGCTAAGATACACATTTATTTCAACAAATCTGTTTTTGTGGATGGTCAGATACCAAATAATGACATATAAATGTGTAATGTTCATCTGGTATTCTTGCTCTCCTCTGAGCTTCTAGAGAGCCTCACTGTTACGAGTGTACTGTTTCAGGATACCAGCCCCACTGCCATTCATGCTGAAAACCTACTACTGACCTTTCACATGCTGTACGTACTGTACAGAGTAGGGTTGCTGTGTAACTGTAACTCTGTGTGAATGCCAAAATCAGCTTAAAAGCCAGCTAATGGAACATAAACAGTTTGAGTGTCTCAGGATGTTCAAACTGGTGGGAGCCTCAGTGGATGCCTCTGCCAAATTGCATTTAGTTAATAGCTGTGCTTTTAAATCACAGGGAAGTGTGCAGCAGCTGTTCACCTGGTAGAAGATGGGTGTTTTCTACTGCGTGCTGAACTGATACTCGGGGGTTTTGGGAGGCTTTTGCCTCCTTGCAGTTACGTGTTTCATGCCTTGCAGTTGTATCTTTCAGCTTATTTCTTAGTGTGGTGTCAGGAACGTGGGTCAACTGTTTGATTCAGTAACACTTGATATGGCAGCCTAGCTGAAGAAAGTGTTTTGCTGTCCACATAGTTAGGTGTACTGCTCCTCATTGTGCACTTTCTTAAACTCCTTTCACTTAGTCTTGTGCGTACTAGCTGTTAGAGTAGCCCAAATTCAGTACCCTAGCATTTCTATACCCTTTGAGTATGTCCTTTTCTACTTTTCTACTTTAGCTGCCACTGCTGAGTAATTTTGTGCAAGCTGAAAATGTCTGTCCTATATCAGACTGTTTAGATCCTCTTACCACTGCTACGGATCTGTGCCATACCCTGGGCTGTCTGGCAACTGAGAAACAGCTATGGTCCAGCCCAGGATCCTAGATATCGATGTACTTGAGCATAGAGGTGACTTTTTTTTTCTGAATGTAGGATTTGACTTGGGTAGTAAAACGTATCCAAATCACGTCTGGGGTTTTAATATAGCTTCAGATCAAAGAGGAATTGAATTTAAACTAACACACAATTATCATTAAAACTTGTTCTGATACATTAGTCATAAGGTATTAACCAGAAAAACAAAAGCTGAAAATGACAAAGGAAATTAGGCTTAGTTATTGAGACTTCCCTATGCCTTTCTTTTATTTTACTGTACAAAACTTATTCAGTCTCCACTTTTCTTTTTGTTTTCCCCAAGTAGGAATAGACATTCAAGGACAATTTCCTTTAAATTAGCTGTGGAAAATGAATGCTATCTAGTTGCTAGGAGATAACTATTTGTTTCTCTAATGAGAGATCACTTTGGCTGCTTTGTGTAAAAGACCCCAGTTATAGATCTCTGCTGTCACATTTTTACCTAGAGATAATAGGCCAGCAAAAGCTTTTATACAGCTGTACACATCAATAGACTTAAGCTAAAAGCAATTCTACCAAAACAAGAACTCTGAGGAATTTTAGCTGTCCTTCAGACTTGTGCATTGTTTCAATGACTTGGAAATCTTGGAAGAAACAAAGGAAAAAGAAAGCTTCTGGTTGTTATAAAGGTTAAATTTTGTTAGTCCCACATATCTGAAATTTGTGTACGCCACATTCTGTGGTTCAACTTTAGCAATAAAGCGTGGGTGGCAGGTTCAAGAAAGGGGGAAAACGTAGTTTTGGGGTGGATGGAGATGTTCATTCACTAATGTTGTAGAGAATAGTAAGTTCCTGAACAGGTGAATTATGCTGTTCAATCTCTCTCCTGTTCAAAACCAACAGTTTTCTCCTGTGAGATTTCTCAGTATTCATCCTAAGAAGCTGCGCGGGAGGAAGAACCTAAATTGCTTCTTTCAGTGTTCTGTCTGTGTACTGAACTCTGCATGTTCAAGGACAACACTGAATCAGCACTGATATGCCACTGTAGAGTCCTGGAAAACCTACAAAATGAGTCAAAAGGAAGAAATTATAAACTATGTAATGACATGTCAGCAACTAAAACTCTATTTTTGTGTCCCACTCACCCTCCATTGCTAGCTCTGGTTCTTTGTCACTCTGCTTGCTTGAAAGCACAGCAAATCTAAAAGAGGACCATTTTATAGTGAATATTACTCAACACAGACCTGGGTCTGGATATTATGCTCTTTGGTGGAAATGTAAGTCTCTTAGAATTGACAAAGTAAAAGCTGGCTTAATTTCTTTTAAGTTATCCCATGTTATAGATGACTTAAAATTTGAAATGATGATCCACCTTGCTTGGGAGAATAGTCTCACTGACTGCTCAATTTGATGTATTTTGCATTCTCTAACTCCACAAATACTCATTTTAGAAGACAGAGCACTAACTACTAATCTGCAAAGACACTGTCATCATTTGTGGGTCATCTGGTATATTAGAATCCCACTTGCAGTGAGTGACTCTGTGCCCTATATCAAACTGAGTAAATGGTTACTTCTGAGGATTCAAACAAGTTAATCAGATTAGCATGTCAGTCTTGTCCTTACTCAGAATAATACTACCACCATTTGGATACTAGACTTGCTTAATTTTGGAAAAAAATGAAGGCATTTAAAAATTTCTATTTTTTTCCTCAGAGTATAGGGCTAGGAAGGATATCAAGAGGCCATTAGTTTAACTTCGGTAGAGTTGATCCTTTCAGAGTGCTAGTTTTATTTATGCAAGGTTCTGCTTCTACAATGTTGGGCTTCTGCATCCCAATGCATGTTAAAAGGAGATACGGCTTTCCAATTAAATGCATCCTTTGCTCTGAAGGGCTGATGTTCTGAGGCTGACAGCATGGCTCCCATCTGCATCTTCTCCACTTCCCTCCCTCTACCTTTTCAGGGTCCAGGTCTTTTCTCACCTGTCCCCCTCAAATGACCATCTGATGCTTCTGGCAAATATATGAGCTGTGGGAGCCAGTTTGTGTGGTTATTGCCCGTCATTGTGCTTTCTTCAATCTCAACCATTACATAGGCAAACCTCCTGCATTTTGCTGAGGTGCTACACAGTAGCCACACAAATGGTGATGCTACCTAATGCGTCACCTGAGAGGTCTTAGATTTTGAATCATCAAGTCCCCACAGCACATTGGCTTTTTGTTTACCATCTTTGCTAACTCTTTTGCTAACACTCTTGTGTTGCAAACAAACTGCAGAATTACTTGTCTGGGCGCTGTTTTGTTTCTATGGTACTGTCTACCATAGCATTTCAATCCTAAACAAGGCCGTTGATTGCCAAATTAATATTCATGTGTATATATATGTGTATACATGTATTGGTTTGGCAAGCCAAGGTTGTCAAACACACATCCTGAGTGCAACCGATATGAGTTGCATATACTTAACATATCATATTTCTGTATTGTTTTGCTGTTACGCTTTAAAAACTTTGAAGATTGGGGGGAGGGGAAACAGTTGAACTTCATTTGTACAAAGGGCATCCTCTGCTGCTGCTTCCTTGACTTGAGGACTGATGTAGAAGTTAGTTTTTGTTTTTCAAAAAGAAACCAAACCAAAACCAAAATGAAAACAAAACCAAAAAAAGCTGTGCTCTTTTGTAACAGGCTTTTGTTTTTATTGAAGGGATGAAGATAACAAAAAAGCCTCTTCTTTAGAAGATGTGATTCCCCCATTGTTATTTTGCTCAAGAGCTAGAATACTGGTTTCAAGCAGTATAAATCAGTTTTATGCCACACTAATGGGTATGTTTGACATTTTCCCGATGCTGTAGATTGTATGATTGCTGCAGTTCACCTGTTTGACAAAGGACTGCAGTTTTAAGTAGATCTAACCAAAAACCAGAGTACAAAAGTTTAGAAACCTCTTTTGAAAGACATTAGCATGATCATTGTTCTGCCTAGTATAATATCTCTGTAGCTGAGAAAATAACATTGAACTGATGTTGCTGACTAAATGTTTTCTATTAATGACACAAGTAATTTTAACTGGAAATCTTTCAGCTGGCTTCTGTAATCTCTGTATAAATGTCTCCACTGTAGAATAGAGCCTGCATCTTAATGTGCCCTTTACTTTGTTAGCAGTAGCACATTGGCTGAGATGCAGTGCTCATTTTCTGTAATATACTGCTAATGTGATGCAAGCAATGTTAATGGAAGTTTTAACAGTAAAATACTTGGAGGTCAGTGCTGGAATACTTCAAGGCTAAATGTTAGTGCAGTCTAAGCAATGTTCAAAATATCTGAAGTAGAAAAGGTTTTGAATTTCCTTTAGTCTCGCATTGAATCTAAATATTCTGAAAACAAGACTGAATAATCTAGAATTCTAGATGGTTTATTTCTGTAGCACCCTTATCTAAATGATGACCCATCATATGCTGTCTCTTATTTAGCAGTATGTTGTAAAACACTAATTTTAGTTGCACAACTCAGCTGTTCTAGGAGTTAAGCTGCAGATTTACGAAACAATAATGATGGCATATGATTTCTGTTTCCCACTGCTTGGTACATGAGAGCCATAAGCAATCTTGTATTTAATGTTTTTGTATTTTTTGTATTTTGTAAGTTTCAAAGATGTTTGCTAGATGCTATGTCTTATGAAATAGCTGGGATACTGTATAGGTAAGTGTGCTCTCTGAGTATTTGTGAATTGTAGTTGTAATAGAAACTGCTACAGATAGAACTGCTAGCACAGTGTATAGTGAGCCAATCTGTCAGACTCCACCCTAAAGCTTCTTGGTATGCTAAAAATGGTGGGTTTGCAATTGGCTCTCATTTGTCTTGGTGCAGGTAATCCTATTTTCTTCTATAAATATAACTTCTTGAGTGCTTAACAAGTTAGAGTCTAGCACAACCTTCTTCTAGGGAAAAAATGAAAAACCTTATGCTGGCAAGAGTAGGACTGTGCTGTTGATGGAATATTTTAGGACACTTTTTAGTTTTTGTGATTATTTTTTTTTTAATTTTCTCCCCCCTAAGGTTATAAAGCTGCTCAAATTAGTCATTGTAACACAGTGCTGTTTTGCTGAGGGTGCCAGAGCAGTGGCACAGGCTGCCCAGAGAGGCTGTGGAGTCTCCTTCCCTGGAGACATTCAAACCCCGCCTGGACGCGGTCCTGTGCCCCCTGCTCTAGGTGTGCCTGCTCATGCAGGGGGGTTGGACAAGATGATCTCTCAAGGTCCCTTCCAACCCCTACTCTTCTGTGATTCTGTGATTCTATAGTAACATAATGTTTAAGTTCTTGTCTTGTAGGCAGTATTTTAAAGATGAAGAGAAGCACAGATTAGAAGAGAAAAATAGTAAAAGAATGAGTTAGATAGGCCATGGGGGGAAGAAAGGTCACCCTACGGAAACATTTTGAGGAAAAAATGATAGACAGAAATTATACAACACATCTCAGACACTTTAATAATAAAACTATAAACTCCAATACTGATTTAATTTATTTGTCCCAAAACTTTATTCCTACCCCAGTATTTCTCATCTGGTCTAAGTCATATTTTTAGAAAGTACTGGTAAAATATCATTATTAAAGTTAACTACAAGTTTCACTAAACCTGAGTAGCTACACTTTTTGCAGAAGTTGTTGATGCATTTTTTTAATTGGAGTTAGTATATCAGTATGTATGTAAACATTCTTTTTGAATATAAAATGCCTATACAGTAAATGTTTGATCATACAAAGTAAACTAACAGCATGTGAAAATATTTGCAGATTGAAGTTAAATATTTTATAGCCTTGGAATAAATGCAAATTTGTGACTCAGCAATTTATGATGTAGTGAGAGGTCATTAGAAATCTGAAATTATGATGATATACCAACTATGAGCAACTTGTAATTGAGTTCATGCTCTGATAATTATTAGAGGTGAAAGATTACTAAAATAATCTTCAGTGCCTACAGACTGGGCTTTAAAAGTGGCTTTACAGATCCTTTATTCTTAATAAATATCTTGTACCTTAAGTGAAAACTTCAATGTTTGAACACAAAAATACATTGTAGGTTTTACACTTCTGGCTATGCCAGAGAACCTGCTGTCCCCCTTGCTGGAGGCACTGTCTTTTCGCCTCTGAATTCTGCTCTAAACTAGAGTAAATACCCAGCTTTCCCTTTATCTATGCAGCAGGCGAAAAATAAAGGGGAGTGAAAATGTTGTCTATCTGCCACAATACGTCGTTTCACATTCAGTAGCTACTCAGCCAGCCATTGCTGTTCTTATGTGGAATAAATGTGCAAATACTTATTTTTGTCACTGCTGGGTTTTTTGGGGGGGGTTGTTGGTTTTGTTTTTTTTTTTTTTCTTTGCTATGTAGCAGGTTTGCCTGAGGGTTAGGTGGGTACTGGCACTACAGTTTTCTTAATATACATTAGAATTGGTTTTGCTGTTTGGAGCTGCATCAGGGAACCAGCACCCCTGAGGGAGAAAAAACTCCTAAATTTCTTGTTTTAACCAGTAGCTAGTTGACTTACAATAGTCCACTAGATGACAAATATGGTGTTAGAGAGGCTCAGCTCTGAGTATTTTCTTCAGTACTGGAAACCTGAGGAAGCCTATGTGGTATAAACGTGGAACTGTTGGTTTATACGCACGATGCCAAGAACCTACATGTGAATGGTGGCAATGCAGTTATGACCTACAGATGCAGGCAGGCAGGGCTGGTTGGTAGAAGCAGTATGTTATTAGACCCTCAGTAGTAACTGGGAGAAGTAAGTATTCCTTGTATTTCAACAGATGCAGATGTCCTCTTAGCTGAGGTGGCACTTGGTTCAACTGTCAATTAGGATTATGACTACTGGTATTTTTAACAAAACATTAGATTACAAAGGTTTGATAAAATGGTAGGATAGTTTCCT
Organism: Anhinga rufa; assembly: GCA_013400875.1. NCBI lineage: Eukaryota > Metazoa > Chordata > Aves > Suliformes > Anhingidae > Anhinga > Anhinga rufa. Next base: position 4,565 of record VZTV01045239.1, on the reverse strand, counting down.
ATAGCTATGTACATATCAGTGTCATGGACTTCAGAGTATTCCTAGAAGAAAACAGAGTTCCCATTGGTCATATACTTCAACAATATTGACTTTGGGGCCTTCTTCACATTTTGTTGCCATGGCAAGGATTGATTTATGGTATATGTACATTCTCATTTTGCACAGTAATTGCTTTTCAATACTAGGTTTGCTGATTCCTCTTTTGTCTTTTCTGTCTCTGTGCTTCTCCAGTCCCATCACAGTTTGGACCTCAGAATCTGGAAGTGAGCTTCTCCTTAGGGGAGAGAAATGAAAGTAACTTCAGGCTAAATCATCTGTTTTAAGAATACTTTCTTACAAGATCAGTCAGTATTAGCACTTCCATCGTGTAACAGATTCCAGCCATTGCTGCAGCATCACAACTTTCTTTTGATACCACCTTATATGTCTGCCTTGATCCACAAAACTGCTGACAAAATACTATGTTTCATAAAATTGATTATTGAAAACCCACATCAACACATTTGCATTCCTGGAGTTCTGAGTAATGTGTGATAACAGATATAACTTGTAGTAACTGTAACTGTAGTAATTTTTCAGTTGCTCTGGCTTTATCAAGTGTAAATTGTCCTTGAGATGTAGCTGATTCTTAACAAGTCACTTCTAAAGAAAAACATGGGAAAATACTATAGCACTATCCATATTTTATGAAAGTGTTAATCCATGCTTTATACTTAATTTATTTTACCTGATAGCTCAATGCTTTAATAGTCCATTTAATTTAATTAAATTGAGATTCTGCGTAAGTGAAGTAATTCTAATTCTCAATACAAAAATGTAATTAAGAATCAAAATTAATATTTTCTTCCTTAATTGTCTATGAACACAGGCTATTTGACAAAATAATCCATGGATATTCTTGGTTCATTGATATCTTAATTCACTGCAACACCTTATATTTATTATGTTTCACTTGGAAATTTCGATGGACAAGTATAAGAAGCTGATGCATCAGGAGATAAAATCAGGTATGCTCAAAAAGAGCACTTTGATAGCATTCATCCTGGAGCAGCCATTAAAACTGTTGATATTGTACGAGCAGTTATACAGGCATACATACAACTGGGTAACCACTAGTGGGTAGCACCAGGAATTTTGTGTGTGACCAAGGGCAGAAGAAAGCTCTAAAGATCACGGTAAATGTGGATACTATAAAACAACGTAGGTGGTTATATATTTATATACATCTGCACACTTGATTTTACTAATTCTGTGTGAATTTCACATTCATATAAATTTCTCTGAGGGGGAGAACACTTTTTTTTAGCTTCTGTGCACCACAAAGAACATTAACATATAATAACTGGACATATTTAGATACAGAAAAAAATTAACAAATAGTAATGGTCAGTAATATATTTGACATCAAAGAAAATTCTATGAACAATTTTTCAAGTCTTAAGAAAGCCCCAAATTATTTAAAATATGTGGTGCTTTCAAGTTTTTTTTTCAGATAAGGTCTCTGATTTTTTGTTATTCTGAAGTGATCACTGCAGCAAATATTTAGACACTTTTTGCCAGACTCGTTAACAGCCTTAAGGTTAAATGATCAGCTGAGGTTAATGAAACCACTGATTTTGTCAGTGAAGTGGCTTCTCAACTGGCATATTTTTATGGAGACATGACTGAGTTTGATTTACTAAACAAAATAAAAAGATCCATTATGCTGTTCTCCCCATATAATGAGTTTCTGTAAAATAAAGTAGTTATGCTGATTGGTACTTTTACTGGAAAATGATTTTTTTCCTGTGGCTTTGCATAAAAGTGTGACAAAGGGGATCTCAAGTTCTGCTAATGCTCTAGAATGTAACACAAATCTTCTCTTTGTTCTCTAGTAATCTTAAATAGAAAAAAAAATTATTAATTCTTAGTCATTAAAAGCACTTATAAAATCAGGTATGTTAAGATTGGAACTTTGGGTTTATGATGTTAAGTTAACTGATGTTAAGTTTTTATCAGTATTCTTGCTAGAACCTTGAGACTCTTAATGTAATTTATTTACTAAAATTGTCTTATAGTAATCTCAAAACCAATGTTTTAAAGGCTTGAAAAGCATCAAACTAGCTGAAATACTTAACACATATAATGGAAGCACCAATCAGTCTCATTAGTAGCTGCCAATGATATTTCATCTGTGATTCTTTTAGACTGCAAGTTGCACACATCAAATAGAGTACTCTAATCAATGGACACACTGAACTCTATCTTGATGTTCATACGTCTTGTGCAAATTGAGGAGTCAGTGTTTTCAGTGTTTATAATTGAAAGAGAACTAATGAGCAGAAAGGAAAGATAGCAGGTGCCACTTCTTAAAATGGAAGTGCTAGAGAATCAATTTACTACAGTCAATTGTACATATGTTCTGAACTTGTTGCTTTATTTTCACAAATACTATAAATAACAAAAAGAGTTTCTACATCTCCCTGTGGAATGTAAATAGCAACTGTTGTTTACACACTTACTGCCTGGAGCCTCAACGTGGAGCTATGGAAAGAAAAAATCTTGCTGAATAATATCCATCCCATGGTGAGAGCAAGAACTTTCCTTTCTAATTTAAGCTTTATGCAAAGGCTATTTATGTCTCCCACATCCAGAATGAATGAAAAATATTACCATTACAGAAAGGTTGAACCACTTGCTTTGAATACTTTCTGGAATTGGCAATAGACAAAATAAATCTGAAAGTGTAGATCTGTTTATCAGTGGAAACAGCAGCATCTTTGCCATTTTTTGTGCTGCATCCATGTTTGACTCTGGTTGTACAAACCTAAATGACTGATTTCCACCACCACCTCCACACACGCTCACAGGATCCCACCTCTGATTTTCTACAGTGTTCTATTATCAACACTATGCATACAATAAATTTGATTTATTTAACAAATGTATTATGCACTAGTGTGCTATATTTTCTGCATTATCCAAGTTTGCACAACCATATAGGAGCTGGTAGAGAGCTGTAGAAGAAGAGAGCCTGCAGGTAGAGAGCCTGGGGGATTTATGTCCTAAATATTGGTATGCTGCTGTTTTAGTTGAGTGAAATAACAAAAAAGGGTTGAGGTGAGGAGCAGCAGATTGGAATTCTATTCTGGGACAAGTTTTGAATATGACCCTCCTGTTTGGATTTAACTGAATTAATTCCACCTGTAAAATAAATACTACCCAAACCAACAAAAAAACCCCACCTAAACAGAAAACAACCCAAAATTTTAAAACAAATAAACAAAACCCTTTTAGTCTATCCATTAGACTGAGTACATAACTTAAACTTGCAATATACTATTTATAAATTCTGTTGGTGTAGGACTTTGCTCTTGAATTTATGCCTATATGTGTTTGCTTTTAAAAACCACCACCACCACCAACAAAAGGAATTTTCCTAATTAATTTTCAAGGATTGTTTGTAAATATCAAGATGATGGATTTATGTGAATGAATTCATGAATATTCTAAGTAGGAAGTATTCTATCCTGTATAGCATTTGAACTTGTTTGACTTGTAGATATCAATGTAGTCTATTGGGAAGCTACTCTTCTATAATGTTTTCATAACTAGCTTTCTTTGGAACCTCTTTGTGAACTTATTGTGTGATTATTTAAATACAGTTACACAGAGGCAGCCAATAAAGAAATCAAACGATAGTGCATAATTCTTTGTCAGCATTCATTACCATCTTGGAGAATGCAAAATATTTAAGCTGGAAGAAAGTCAGATCTTCATCTCTAAATCCTCCTTGCAATCTAGTAGTAAAGGCCTGCTGGACTTTCAGTAAGCATATTAATAATGATGGTTGATGGACTTCTTCAATGTTTGTGTTTTCCTAAGTGCATTGTATATAATGCTTTAGCACAGGCTGGATTTTCCTGAGGCTTTCTCTTCTAAACAGGCCTCTCTGTGATGCTCCAAAAACATCTTCTCAATAAATACATCCTTTTTCATGGGTACACCCTAAAAATTCTATCTGCTATGAGAAGTATTTTCTGCTTGTAATTAAAAAGGGACATTTCAATTCTGGGTGTGACCAGAAAGTATTCAAGGCAAAGTATCTGAACCAGAAATGCTGTTTGTACGTTCTTAACTCAGAAGAGGGAAAAATAACTGTAGGGAATTGTAAAAAAACCACTTGTTATACCATGTCATAGCTATATATTTAGTATTCTTGCCACATGCAA
>VZTV01045220.1:277-12356 GCA_013400875.1 Anhinga rufa | reverse complement strand
TTGTGATGGTCTTTTAGGACTGCAGTCTTCATTGAAGCAAAAGGAGCTCCTTGATTCTGTAGAGATAACTACCTTGTTTTAATACTTCATACATTAACACATGTCGCTGGTCTTTTTTGTTAAAGAGAAAAGGAATTGCAATGGGGCGGGGGGCGAGGGATGTATCAGAAAAGGGCCTGCATACATCTCAGGTGCTTATAAAAAACTTAGATGCACTTTTACCCCTGCACCACCATGGTGTTTCTGAACTTTGGGCAAGCAGGGAAATGGTGGAAATTCAGAAGGTTGCTACCTGTCATCTGCAGATGCTGTGCTTTTAATGGAGCAAATATTTGTTTAACTTTATGGTGTGAGTCTTAGGGCATGACAGCGGAATTCGTTCCTGAAGCAGCAGGCAGTTATGGTAGCTTAAGGGCTAAAGGTTTCCTAGAGGTAAACAGTTCACAGCTGCGAAAGCATTGCTGTATCAAACAGCTAACACTAGCACTTAGCAGCATATGTGATAAAGGCTGAAGGGTAGCTGAGAATATCCTTATTGTCTGACTTCAAGTCTGACATGTCTGCTAACAAACAATCTAAGCTTCTGTTAAAATGTTTGACTGCTCATTGCTGAGCATGCTTTCTTTTCCTTTGGGAAGAAGCACAGAGTGTGTGCCTATGGAATAGAAGTTCAGCTGCTTTATTCCCACGTGATTTAATGACCAGTCACATCATGTGCTGATAACAGTTCCATTTATAACGCATAACAATGCAGGATCGTCTTGGGAGGGTATAATTAATGTGGGATTCAGTTTTAGAAAACTGCTGGACCCATTTTGAAGGTCTTAAATTATAGACCCCAGCACATAGTTTCAGAGAACAGGATAATTCACTTCTTAATAGAAATGTTCCCATTCCCACTCAAATACTTATTTCTTAGGGAAAAAGGGGGAAAAAGCTGTCTGATGTGAAATCCACTTTGGAATAGCACAATGGAGACAGCACACATTACTGTCTTTGTCAGAATTCTTGATAGAAGTAAAGCATGTATCAGTTCTGCATGCAGCATAATTATTGTGCAGGAAATTGTTTTCCCCTCTCAGCTGCTTGCATTAATTGGCTGAAAATGCACACCATTTATTTTAATGGTTTATCCACTTATTTCTAGTGTGGCATTTTGCTATGGGTTTTTTAATAAATTCAGCTCCATTTCAGTCCCTGGCTTTTTGACTGTTTTGATCTGAAAGTTTTTTTCAAGACTATTTGAATGTTTGTGGTTCCATGGAGAATAAGGCGGCACTAATCTTGGGGAAATTCCAGCTCTGGTGCTTGGCTTAGCTTGTGGTTGCATATGATCTTTCAGGACTTTCTCAAGTAAGTAATCGGAAGCTCAAGATCAAGTGTCAAGAGATAAGTCACTTTCACAACAGTGCTGCCTGAGGATCTTGGTAGCATTCCCCAGTTTACCACAGACATTCGCATGGAAATTTCTAACATAGTCTTACTAAGAGTAACAGTTCATATGCAAGATGAGATCTGTAGTGCCCTGTAAAAAAACACTGTAAAATATCACTGCTGCAATGGGGGTGGGAGGAGGCAATAATTGGCAACCTAAGATATTACAGAAGTGCAGTAAGCAACCGTTATCTTCGACTAATTATGAGATTTATCTGGCAGAATAGTGCAGCAGGGGGTTTTAGCTCTATTGATCCATATCACTGGTGATCATATGATCTCCAGTATTAATAAAGACAGAATTACTTCTGGGTTATGCTTTTATTCTGCTTCTCCTATGTTCTTGTGACTTCAAAAGTGTAACGGGGCTCTTTGGAGGACCTCCTTGCTACTGAAATAGTGCAAATAAAATGGTTACTCGTGTGTGCTAATAGGTTAATTGTCAGTTCTATCTCTGCTTGATTTTCAGCTTCTTTACTCTCTGAAAGGTGGCAAAATAAGGCAAAAAAAATCTCCAGAGTCATTCTCCTTTCTAAACCTCCTTTCTCTAGGCTTCTGAACCGTATTTATGCACAGGCCCCCATGCTAACAAAGGACTCTTTGAGGGTCCTATGATAGTCTAACATTCCCCTCTTTCACAAGAAATTAAGGGCTGTGATTTACTGTGGTGACCTGAGTGCTCTCATTTACAGCTAGCTTTTTTTTTTGTTTGGTTTGGTTTTCTGTGCCTCCTCTGGGTGCTTTAGTTATGCTAACATACTGCTGTATATGTGAGGGATGGGCTGGTGTCACGTAGCCCACTAGCTCACTGTGATGGTCAGTGGAGTTACTGGGTGCAGTTAAAGGAGTAGGTAGTTTTGGTTTGCCTGTTTGGTTTTCTTTCACCTAGATACTGAAGTCTTTTGCTTTTCATAGAATGAAGAAGGGGGACAGATTTTTTTTTAATTAAATTGGCTATTACGTAGATTTTTTTTTTTAAATTTTCTTATCTCAAGTGATGGTGGAGGGCATGGAGTGGAAAGGCACAGTCAGCATTAGAGGCTTGTGGACAGACTGAAATGATGACTGTCACAATTTGCTGCTCAGGATTTTTAGGAAAGAAAAATTTTTCTTCCAAACAATCAGGATGTATATCCCAGCTCAGTTTCCCAAGCGATTTCTGTTACCATGGGGAAAATATTCAAGAGCATAGAGCTACTTAGTAGACCTTGATCTACCAAGACTAGGGAATATGCACCTCACTTCCTGTACGCTTGTTTCCAGCCTTCCCCCCCTGTAGCATTCTTGACTTGTACCTCCTGTATTTGTCTCTGCTGTAATCTTATACGTATCCGTGTAACATTTAATGGTGGACTTAAATAGAACACGTTCAGCACTTTATTTTGTAGGTAGAGATGTTTACATTTTCTTCAACAGATACTGTTTAGGGTGCTGTTTCATAGAGAATGCTGTTTAAATCAAGAGGTCCCTGCTATTTTTTTTCTTGTTGGGCTGAACACAAAAAAACCCATAAGCCTTTATTTTTTCATGAGGACACTTTGGGTTAACCACAGAAGAAACCGTGCAATGCAGGTGATGCCCAAAAGCACCTAGTATAGCACAAGATCTAGCTTATTCTGTAAGACTGCTAACTAAAACACATTGGATCATTTTTGCAGGAAGATCTTTTTATAAGGGGGATTTGGCAGGAAGCTTGTAGCATATCGCACAATATGGGACTTCTTCCACTTTCATCACTCCCTCCGCACTGCCGCCTCCTCTTAGAATGTTTCTTCCAACAGGTGGTTAATGTGGAAGGCTCAGGAACCTTTTTCGCATGAAATATGGTATTACATCTTACTGTAAAGAGTGAGGCAGTTAGGGCTGCACAGCCTTCCCTGTCCCTCTGAGGCTTCCCTTTTAGAAATATTTCAAGACCAAAGCACAAGTTGAACTGAACTAGGATCTCCCTCATGAACTTCCTCAGAAGGCATGTAATGGTCACCATAAACTGCTACACTGTCATGAATGGCATCCCTATTCACTGCTGAAAACTGTCACACATGTAGCCAGCAGGGTTTCCTAAGCATTGGTGGTGATAGGAGGAGGATACAACTCAGAGATTATTCCTGCTATGGTCTCTGGAACTCGCTTCCTATTTTGGATTTTCCTTTCTTCCTTTTTTTTCCCCCCCTCCTTGTTTTTCCTTTTCCTTCTGTGGGATCTGCCTTTTCTCTATGTGGTGGTGATTATGTGTGGTGGAGGAAGGCTGGGCTGGCTACCAGTCTTCAGTGAGAATGCAGTAGAGGACTCTAGCTAGACCTTGTTTAATAGGTGACTATCTTTACTGATTAGTCTGTTTGTAAGAAACTGCATAGGTGCCTGTCACGGAAGCAGTTTTATTGCAGAAAGTGTGCAAATCCATCTTTGTAAAGTAAAGGAACTTGCACAATAAAAAAAGTGCTGTCAGAAAAAAAAGGCCAAAACTGGAGTGGGGAATAAGCAACTGCTTCCTTTTCTTGCCTTTAATCATGATCAGGTTTATATTGGAGCCAGCTCCCAACCTTGAGTGTTACGTTATTTTTCTGAAATTTTATTCAGCCTTTAGCTGGATTATCTTCAAAGTAACAGATGAAAATGCAGGGGTTTTCTTGCAGTACTTTGTTGTGAAACATGGTATGGTAGTACAGCACAGAGGCAACGCAGAGGGTCTGACTGAAAATGTCTTTCTGTCTTGCTCCTATTTATTATGCTTGGCATACAGTATAAATACACTGAAAAGTAATGGAATTACCTTTGGTAATCTAATTCCTTTGGTTAGTAGTTTACAGCGCTTGCCATTGTTTAAAGACGTTTTTCCACTCAAATCGTCAGTGTGATGCTCCCTTCAGTGCGGCATTACAGTTGCATTGCTTTGTCATCTTCTGTCCTTCTTTTTCCCTCTTATTTTTATCTGTCCTTGCCTATCTTGTCTATCTATGGCTGAGTCAAACTAAAGAGCAAGAGGGAACTGCACAGGCAGTGGAAGCAGGGACAGGTATCCTGGGAAGAGGATAGGGATGCTGCCCAGTTGTGTAGGCACATGGAGGACAAGGAGGTGGTCCGAGGCAGCCAGCATGGCTTCACCAAGGGCAAGTCCTGACCGACCAACCTAGTGGCCTTCTATGATGGAGTGACTACATTAGTGGACAAGGGAAGAGCTACGGATGTCATCTGTCTGGACTTCTGTAAGGCCTTTGACACGATCCGCCACAGCATCCTTCTCTGTAAATTGGGGAGATATGGATTTGATGGGTGGAGTGTTCAGTGGATAAGGAACTGGCTGGATGGTCACATCCAGAGGGTAGTGGTGAATGGTTCGATGTCCAGGTGGAGACCGGTGACGAGTGGCATCCCTCAGGGGTCCGTACTGGGACCGGTACTATTTAATACCTTCATCAATGACATAGACAGTGGGATCGATGCACCCTCAGCAACTTTGCAGATGACACCAAGCTGAGCGGTGCAGTTGACCCACCTGAGGGACGGGATGTCATCCAGAGGGACCTGGACAGGCTGGAGAGGTGGGCCTGTGAGAACCTCATGAGGTCCAACAAGGCCAAGTGCAAGGTCCTGCACCTGGGTCGGGGCAACCCCCAGTATCAGTATAGGCTGGGGGATGAAGGGATGGAGAGCAGCCCTGCAGAGAAGGCCTTGGGGGTACTGGTGAGCAAAAAGCTGGACATGAGCCAGCAATGTGGGCTCGCAGCCCAGAAAGCCAACCGTGCCCTGGGCTGCATCCCCAGCAGCGTGGGCAGCAGGGCGAGGGAGGGGATTCTGCCCTTCTGCCCCACTCTGGTGAGACCCACCTGGAGTGCTGCATCCAGCTCTGAAGCGCCCAGCACAGAAAGGACATGGACCTGCTGGAGCGGGTCTAGAAGAGGCCACGAAGATGATCAGGGAGCTGGAGCACCTCTGCTGTGAAGACAAGTGCGAGAGTTGGGGTTGTTCAGCCTGGAGAAGAGAAGTCTGCGGGGAGACCTTACTGCGGCCTTCCAGTACTTAAAGGGGGAGTATAGGAAAGATGGGGGCAATCTCTTTAGCAAGGCCTGTTGTGACAGGACAAGGGGCAATGGTTTTAAACTAAAGGAGGGTAGATTTAGACTGGATATAAGGAAGAAATTTTTCACAATGAGCGTGGTGAAGCACTGGCACAGGTTGCCTAGAGAAGTTGTGGAGACCCCATCCCTGGAAACATAGAGAGTCGGACTGGATGGGGCTCTGAGCAACCTGGTCTAGTTGAAGATGTCTCTGCTCACTGCAGGGGGGTTGGACTAGATGACCTCTGAAGGTCCCTTCCAACCTAAACCATTCTATGATTCTATGGCCTTGTCTTTCACTCTACCAGAAACAAAACATCCTTTGTGGCTGTAAACTCAGCATGTCAAAATAGTTTGAATAACTGTAGCACTCCAAGAGTGAATGTAAAGGATAAAAGCAACAGTAAATTCCTTTTAATGCCATCCTGTAACAACAAGAATTCCCAGTTTAATAATTGGGGCAGTAGAATGGTTGACCTCCTTGTTTGATGCAACCATTAGCTTTCTTGGCTTGGTTCAAAGTCTACTTAAATTCTGTGTTTAACTTTGTAGACATTAACATTCCAATGAGACATCTTTTCTTTTTCATGCTTTTCTTCATAGGGCAAATCATTCAGTTACCTGAGTCTCTGGCTTAAATACATGCTTGCATGAACCATGGGTTGTTTTAGTGTCTTTGTTGTGTGCTGTGAAGGGAAGGGCCCTGAAAGCAAATTGGGTAGCAATTTCTGTGGCTGCAGTTTGCATTAACACTTCTGTCACACACACCCAGATGAATAAATAATTTGATGTTATTATATTAAGAATGCTAGTTAGCATTATCCTTAAGAAGATTGGATGAAGGTTTTGTTTCATTATGTTCAGACATATTTCCCTTTGTAAGCTCCTAAATGTTGTTTCTTTCTGTGTGAGAATTCCCTCCACTCCCTTCATTCATTGTTCACACATGCTGGTTTGCTTCTTTAAGGTTGGTCGTTACTGTGGAATCATTTTGAGCATTGGATAGTTAACAGATTCCCACACACTACGTTTTCTCTTGTGAGATGAAAGAGCATAGATTATACATGAGAGAAAAGATAAGATAAATGATTATTTGGATATTTAAAAAAAAAAAAAAAAGACTGGACTTCAGTTACCAGGTTGAATCTGGGGCCTCCCAGCACTTCTAGATCATAGGGGAGAGATCTGCAGTGAAAGTCAGGCAGCCCAGCTTTCATAGCACATGTATAGTTTAACAGAGTCTGTTAACTTTAAGAACATAATTTCATCGTCTGCTACATATTACTGATTTCTGCTGTGTGATGCAGGCAATTTCCAGGGACTCCAGCAAAGCTTTATTTGATATCTGAAATAGTATTGGGGCAGGGGGAGACAATGTGAGTAGGCTCCAAGGGTTTAGGATAGTAATTTACATATATAGAAAACATACTGCACACCAAGATAGGCAAGTATGGGTTGTTCTTAGGATCAAAATCTGTTCTCTTACCAGGGAAACGGGGACCCTGCTGGTATTGGACATCCTGCTGTGCCCCTGGCTAAGCATGTCTACCTAGACACCAGCTGGCTGAGCTACCAGACAAAGCCTGCTGACATGCAAATATAGATCAGGTATTAACTGGCTCCTCCTTCTAGCTCTCATGTGAGTGTGCTAGAGATGTCTGTATGGAAATCTGAGCTAGCAGCTGTCTTTAGGGATCTTAGGTAAGGGTATAAAGCACTACGGCCATTGTTTGAAAGTCGGCTTGTGGTCTTGCCTTTGTCTCAGAGCTGATCTGTGATGTCAGGGAAGCCAACTACATGTGTTACTCTTTCAGGTCATTCATTCTTTCAGATGTCTTTCAGTGTGTGTCATCTGTAGATAGGCTTGCCACCATGATGCTGAATAAGTATTCGTAAATAACCCTGAAAGCGTAGGCTGGGAAAAGAGAACCTGTAGATTGAAACTGAGGTTCTGTGCCATTGTGAGCTGGTAGTCTGCAAGTCTGTCATGAGAATCAGGTGTTCATATGAGGTTTGGTTCCTAGTATCTTGTTAGTGCCCAGGACAGCAAAGAGCTATCGGCTAAAAAGGTTTGCTGCATGCTGCAGGCTTATTGAGGTTGAACAGGCAGTCACACTGAAAACTACTTCATATTCAGGAGGTGGCTTGGCCATGACTTGAACTTGGTATTAAAAATTTCTTTTCCAAGTTATGTTCTGCACAAATAAGCAGGCTTCTGGAAAGTTTTCACTTGCCAGTGACTTCCCTGGCTGTTGCCTCATCTACTGGGGAGCCACAGTGAATTTCATTTATGCAGAGTGATGCTAAGTAGGACAGAATTTGAAACATTCAGTCTGATTTTTGAAGGACTAAGGAATCTGCATTAGTACTGCAACTGTTGCTTCCTAAGCTCAAGGAGGAAGGGGCCTTTTGTCATACTGTAGGGCAAATTTTGAATGCTTTCCCTATGGGTACAGGGAAGAAGGCTTCAAAACCAAAAATATCCCTAGGTAATGATGAGTTACTGACTGAGTTTTATTCATCTGGAAAAATTGGGATAGTTTTCCTATCAGAAAATTAGAAGGCAGGGTTTTTTTGTTTGTTTGTGTGGTGGCACAAAGGAGTGCTTAGACTCCCAGAATGCTATCTAAAGAGTGAACAAAGGGCCTCACCTACATTTATGATCATAACAAAAAATTAATAGGCAGATACAGCAGTCAAGGTAGTGCTGTAGTTCCACTTTTTTGGGGTTGGGTTTTTTTTTCCTTTTTTGTTTTTCTGATACTGAAAATGCAGATCTGTTTCCAGTTTTTGACAAAAATCTGCTCTGGCATTATTGGAGTTGCTATGTCCCAGATAAGGCCACTAAGGCGGAGAGTACTTGCTGATAAGTTTTAAGTGCCTGTTGTTGTAGGTGAAAATCACTGCAACTTTACTTCCTGCTTTGCCAACTTCTGGTTTGGGTATAGGCTTCTTATTGGATTGATCCAAGCAGAACAGAAGCAATCTGGGATTAGCGGACATGTTTTTCTTTCCTCTCAAATGTCTCTTGGATAAGAAATGTTTATTATTTCACTTCTGTCATCTGCATTGTCTTCATGCTTCTTGCAGACTGCACTAGCTGCTTTTCCATGTGACTTCTGGGGAGGGGAGAGTCATCTGGCACACGTTCATAGAATTTCATTGTGGACTACAGCAATACATTGTGGCTTAAAATAAACCCATCCATGTCTCTTGACACTGGAAGACAGCTTTCCAGACCCACTATGGTCTTCATTACAGTAAAGAAAGCAGTTGTTAGTGGCAGGAGCAATTTTTTCAGGAGATTGCTATTTCTGCAATTTCAGAGTTGTGCAGCTGTATAGGGGGACTTGATAATACACTAGCCAGGGGCCCCATCTGTTTCTAATAAAACACATAGGAAAAAAAATTCAAAAGTGGCAGGCAGGAGCAGTTGTGTAGTGCAGATTAGGAGGTGAGTCCCCACAGTTGTCTGCTGCCAGTTTCCCCTCCCTCCTTCCCTTTCTGTATCTTCATAATAAGAAGTGAGGGCCTAAGGAGGGATGAGAGATACTGTACTTGTTCCTCTCTCTTTTTTTTTTTCTACTAAGAATATGGATCGTTATTCATGCCCTGAATGCTGTCTGAAAAATGAGCTGTAGGAAAGTATATTGCATAGCTTCAGTCCTGGGAAACCAAGCAGCAATGGATCTCTTTAAGCCCATGCAACATTCAGTGCAGCAGTCTCCAACACAGGTTTGATCCTGTTTCTACAGATGAAACAGGTGGTTGTCTGTTACTGAACTTCTTGAAATGCTTGGTCATAAGACATACCCAAGCAGATCAGGTGGGAGTTTTAACAGAACATTTTTCACCTCTACAGAAGTTCAACAATGAGGTGGTATAATTTAAGGCATAAGATAATGAGATTATTTTAAGAAGAATTTGAAACTCGTTTGCCTTGCTTTTTTATAAAAGTCAGACTGGAGGCAGCAGTGTACCAGCTATAACTTATTTTTTCAATTTTTCTGGTTTTGTAACACAAAATCCAAAATGTAACTGTGATTCATTGTAGTGGAACCAGTCACAAATGGGATGACAGGCAGTTGAGCCATAAAGTTTATGGACCCCTATATCTCATATTCAAAATTTTAAGGCATTGTGATGGAATTTGGCATCTCAAACCTGTTGCTTTTAGTGGGAGCAAATTAGTATTACTTTATATATATACACATTATATATAGCTTTGATATCAGTTCTTCCTTCCACAGGAAAGCATCTTGAGAGAGTAGAAAATGGGAACCTAAGGTCCTTCTTTGCCCTTCCATGGCTATTAACCTTCTGTTGTCTCACTGAGTCAAACTCCTATCTGAATTATAGTGGAAAGTATGCTGTCCTTGATTGCAGTGACAATGCTTTGATGTGTGTTGGTAATGGATGGAATGTGTTTATACTTGGACTCCCAGGAGATGGATGCTTTCAAGTCTGTTACCATCCTGAGCTTTGAATTTATTTTTTTTTTGCTTAAAAATGCATGCCATGCAAAGATTAGGAAGTTCTGTGTGAACATATGATGAAAATAACAGGTGATGCTTTTGGAGAACTTGAAATTCTGTTGGAGCAAAAGAGGGCAGGGTTGGAATGGACTGAGAAGTGAAAAGAGAATAAGGAATGGAATGATGGGTGGAAACAGCCTGGAAGTTGAAGGGACTCTTCATGTTTCCTTATTCTAGAGTGCAGAGAGGCATTCTAGCCATGTACCTTTCCCCAAATGGTAGGCAGTCCAAATGAAATATTGGTGACATCGTATTGCCATTTCGGAAAACAAGTAGGCTCCTGCTCATTTAATCACCAGTGAACCTGTGATCTAGCATCCAAAGTTTAATTAGATAAGCGAAGCACAAGGGCAGAACCTTAACTACTGAAACAGAACACTTTGGGAGCAGAGAGTACTTCAGAAGTGCTCCAGAGTTCTTTCAGTAAAAGGAGCAGTCCAGGCCTTGTGCAAGATTGAAATTTACAGGTGTAATTAGATGAGACCCTGATTCATAGAGGTGGAAGCAGCTGCTGCTGGTTGCATGGCTGTAACATTGAACAAAACCCAGGAGTCTACCCAAGTAATAACTGCATATGCTTTAAGTACTGTACAGCTTTACACCATGCAGACACTTAAAGAAATGCTTTGCTGTCTTTACTTAGTCTGTCGTATCAACTCTGATTCTAGTCTGCAAGGACTTGGGAGTGTGGTGGTATAGTCATGAATAAGATCCCTTTGTAATACAGACAGTAGGTCAGTAGATCTGCAGTGTATGTATGAATGTATGAATCACCAGCATGAATGGTTAACTTGCAGGCACAAGGAAATTAGGTTTGAGTTCATTGAAATAAGGGTGGTTTCATTTTCTGTCATGTAGTATCCAAATGGCATAATCTGTGAGCAGGTGGCTTCTGTGTATGAAATGAAATGGAAGCAAGGCTGCTATTGTCAGTGATTTATGACATGTTACTAAGATGTCGGTGTCTGAAGGAATTAGGGATGTGCTTGAGAAACAGCTGGCTGAGGCACATCCACACAAAAAACACAGAGCCGTGCTGGAAAGCAGAAGCAGCCATATGTGAAATTGATATTAAGTGTTCCCCTCTCAGATTAAGTGTTTTATTGTTCTAATAATCAAGGGGATGTGCAGTTTTGGATCTCTTGGTGTTCCCCGACCCCACCCTGCCTCCCTTGGCTCAGAAGTACACAGGTAATCACTGATTGCAGCCTATGAACCAAAATACTGTACCTTTGTACATTAGATCCAGACTAGCCACAGTTAATAGTGTGGTGGCTGAACTAAGCCGTTCCTGCCAGATTTTGCCTTTCTTCCTTCTTAGATCATTCAAAGGAGGAGTTAAGTGTAGTGGTCCTTTCTGACCTTAAAATCTATGGTTTAGGAGTTAAAAAATATCTATATATAATCTAAAATATATGTAATCCAGGAAATTGGCATAAGTCCTAATTTTCATGGGCAGTGACAAGGATTATTTCATGTGCTTGGTGGGCAACGGATGAGGGGAGGATGTGTGAATACACGTTTTCCATGGGAATTTTTTTCTTAACATGGTTATTGGCACTGATGTTTCTGTAATGGTTTTCTGCCAAGGCTCTGAAAACCTGTTCTTTGCAACTGGCATAAAATAAAAATAATTCACAGGAAATACAACATAGCAAATAGTAGTGCTAAGCTAGATGAGTTGATTTCTGATCTTTTGATTGGGAACACTGTACATTCTATGCTCTTGAAGCAAATGTTACTATAGCTCTTTTTGTTTCAGTAGGGTTTGTGGAGCTTGCAACATGCTCTTCATTTTGACAGGACACCCATTGTGATACTAGGGACTCATTTTGAAACAGAAAGGTCCAGACACATTTAATTGGTGTTACTTGCAAGCTCCATGAAGTGCATCACACAGCTGCAACAGTAGTTATGAGGGGTGAGAGACCTTTATTATAGCTTTAAGAGCTATGTTGAAGGAACCGGTCACCTCCAGCATGTGTTATTGGGGTGGACCGCAGTTGATTTTTTTTTCTTGTTTGTCTGGGTTTTTTTTGATAACTGTCTCAG
>VZTV01045219.1:0-36079 GCA_013400875.1 Anhinga rufa | reverse complement strand
GGTCAACCCACCACACCAGAGCAAGAAGAGCTGCTTTTCGATGATGATGTTCTGAGGCATCACGGGACAGACTATATTGTCTGTAATACCTATTTAAAATTTTATTTCACAGCAATGATTCCAGCTTTATAATTGCTTTTAGAAATATTATGTTCTTACATTCATTTGGTTCTTTGAATCAAGTTCACCTATGTATACTCTCAACACCCATACTTAATATTTTACAATAACTGCTTCTTACCGCTACTAGGATACTCCAGGCCATAAAAAGTCAGGCAAGCAACTTCTGAGGGCTTGAGTGAGTACTCAGCAAGCCTGGGCATGAATTTACAGTACCCCAGTTACCCCCCGCTTACTCCCCACATGAATTCTGAGGCCCATATTTAGTCAACCTCAATTTTAGCTATAGCCTTATGCCCAATATTTCCTTTTGCAAGATGTCTCTGGAGACCAAGAGGCAGCCGGCAGGAAATATAAGGCACAAGGACAAGGTGGAATTTAAGCTAGCTGCATCTCCGAATGCCTTTCTGCCTTGTACTCAAATCAACTGGGAAAACTGAGGACATCTCTCTGCATTTCATGTGCCCCAGCATGTTCTCGGGGGACCCAGCATGTGACAGCATGCGTCCCCTGGCTCTGCATCACCCATGGAGCTCGAGCTCACCCCCGCAGAGCCGGAAAGGCTATTCCTTTCTCCTTACTTTGCATTTCAGCTGGCAAGTTTTGCATTCAAGTTTGTGTATCATTCCTGCCACGTCTGAAGTGATCTAGGAACTGCCACTCAACAGGCACAAAGGACTAGTGCAGCTGTGATGTTATTGAAAGCATTCCCTCCTCCCAGGAAAATGGAAATCCAAATTTAAGTCTTTTCAGCAAAGTAAATAAGTGTGGTCCTCAAATACTCTAAAAGAACTTTACCTCATTGCAACCTCTTCACAGACCCTGTTTGTCACAAATACTTATTTGCATCTTACAAGTTTGCATAGATTCTCTTACTGATAACTATGGAGAGAATCCTTGCAGCTACATAAGAGTGACACCACTTTCTTCAACAGAAATGTTTTGTGTATGTATTCAAAAGCACGTTATTAAAACAGGAGGATGAGGCGAGGATACTGCTTGCTGCTTCCATCAGCCTCACGAACCAACATCCTTATTAAAGTGAACTTAATTTTATTCATAGAATCATAGACTCATTAAGGTTGGAAAAGACCTCTAGAATCATCAAGTCCAACTGTCAACCCAACATCACCATGTCTCCTAAACCATATCCTGAATGTCTACATGGTTTTTGAACACCTCCAGGGATGGTGACTCCACCACCCCTCTGGGCAACCCGTTCCAATGCCTGACCACTCTTTCAGTAAAGAAATTGTTCCTAATATCCAATCTAAACCTCCCCTGATGCAATGTGAGGCCATTTCCTCTCATCCTGTCACTAGTAACTTGGGAGAAGAGACCAACCCCCACCTCACTACACCCTCTTTTCATGTAGTTGTAGAGAGCTATGAGGTCTCCCCTCAGCCGCCTCTTCTCCAGGCTAAACCACCCCAGTTCCCTCAGCCGCTCCTCATAAGACTTGTTCTCCTGACCCTTCACCATCTTTGTTGCCCTTCTCTGGACATGTTCCAGCACCTCAATGTCCTTCTTGTACTGAAGTGCCCAAAACCGAACGCAGTATTCAAGGTGCGGCCTCACCAGTGCCGAGTACAGGGGAACGATCACTTACCCACTTCTGCTGGCCACATTCTCCTGTGTGTGGTGTGAACTGAACCAAGTATACAACTCCACCCAACTGTTTCTGTGCAAACATAGCCTGGCTTGCACAAGTCTCTGTGAGGACACATTTTCAGCCTGAAAAACATGTGTGTTTTACATAGAGGGAAGGCATGGCCAAAGTAGAAGGGTTAAGGGCTGCTGAGTGAGATGCCATGTGTTTGAGTCATGGGCATGCCAATTTTTTTGCTGAGGGCCAAGAGTCACAGCTGACCAACCTGGCTGTAGGTGGATAGGTGGCCACTCGTGCTGGATGTAAAGTCCTTGTTGAGGTAATGGCACTACAAAAGCTATGTTGTGATGGTCATACAGCCTTCCCTGGCTGAAGCTAGTAGAGACCTTATTTTGGGTTGACTTTCAGCACCCCCGCCAAGCTGGCAACCCCAGCCATCCACTGGTCAAATGCCAGCTCCATTTACACTTGCAAATTAAGTACATTTGTCAGAGATCACTCAAACATGGCAACTACAGATGCCTGCTGCCATTTGAGCAGGACTTTTTAGAATAAAACTACTTTTAAACACTCCTTTGTCATGAAAGCACTCTTCCAAAAGGGAGCAGGCATTGCAGTGGCAGCGGTAAGGGGAAGGCTTGCAGCCATGCACTGGTGGTGGTGGCTGGGCAGGAGGTAGGGTTATTGCCATGCTCCCAGCATGAGAGCACAGGTATTGCTTTAGAAAGTTGGTTTTCACACTGGTCCCTCCAACTATGCCTTCAAACAATGAGAAAGGACATTTTCATCAGATAATGATGCAAACCTGCTGGGATTAGTAACTGAAATAATAAAGAATGACTTCCCTCCTCTCTTCAAAGTAACTGCAGTGAAAAGAGATCTTTTTCTTGTGGATTTTTTTTTCCTCCTTCTATCAACAGCGCTGCTTGGCAAGTACCTGAGGGACTGCTACCAGGATCATCAAAATTTTTAACGAGGGTGAATTTAGAAAGGTGCTGGTGTGTTTGACTCTGGGAAGGCTGCTGACTCACACTCAGAGCAGCTGGTTTCACAGTAAGCTACTTGCTTTGAGAAAAGTAATTTAAGCTTTTTTCCTACAGCTTGTTGGGAAATGTACATTTTCAAAGGGGCTTTTGATGTTTTGTTGTGTAACTTACTGCTAGATGAGTAAAATAGTAATAATCATACTTCACACTTGCATAGTCCCTTCTGTTTGAGACTCTCAGAGGCTTACCAAAAGTGGATATTTATTTCCCTCATTTTACAAGCATCTCGCCCTATGTCATACCTGGAGAATCAGTGGGAGATTTGGGTTAACGCACAGAAATTGCACTACTGGAACTGCACAGTAAATGCATCTATTAAAAAGCCTTTAATTAAGTTCATGTTTCTCCACGCATTCTACTTTATATTCCACTTCAGGCTTGTAAATACACTTTTGTCCCTGTGGAAGTGCTTCTATTAAGTGTTAAAGGTGGGCTTTTCTTAACTAATATAATTACACTGGCACAAACTCTTTGTACAAATGCAGATGTATCATTATAAAGGCGCATTATGTAGGCATTGCCTACTCTCTTTCTATAAAGCATGTGAAGAGCAATTTAAGCACCTTTATAATGATGTAACACTGGGAAAAGTGAAGAAGGGTAAATGTCAGATTGCACTGAAAAGATAAACCAGTCCAGCACTGGTATGTAGAAAACACTTCAGCAGGCTTTTTATCAATTTAGTTTAACTGAATTTCAGCACCAGTCACACTTCCGTTGATTTGGGGAACTGTCCATTTAACTAAATAGATTTTGAAGCTCATTTAATTAGTTTGGTGCAGTTAGTGAAGGCAGATGATCCTCAAACACTGGAAGTCCAGCCTGAGCATTCTGGTCCCACATGCCTTGCTCTGACTTTCTGAAAACACATTTTGCCAGAGGCCACAGGAGACTCAGCGGTGGGTCTCTGTGGCTGAATGGCCTTCAGTGTATCTGCATGTTTGGGATCATCTGCCTTAGGGGGTTAGTTTTGACAAATAGGCAGGATAACCCTTTTTCCAGCATGAATTCATCTGCTGCAATTCGCCTTGGGAGGAGTTAGATAAACCTTCTGCCAAGTTGGGGGAAAATTAAGCATTTGGGAATGGAGAATCTCAGACCTACAAAAGATAATTGCAGAGATTACGGCACTGACTCCCTTGAGACTGAAATTGAAACAGAGTGTCACCAAATAGTCACCAAAATAACTTTTCTAAGCTCTCTTTTTTTCTGCTGGGGAAGAATCTACCCCTCAGTGTATTCATCGGCATATATACATACACAGTGCTCCAAATGGGAACTCAGTATCATGACCATGGGCATCCTGAAATCCTGTGATCGATTTTGCCTAGAAAGCCCTGGGAATATATTGCTTTGGCCTGTGAACTGGCATATTTTAAAGACAACTTTTATCCCTGTGGTATAAAATACTAGGTCACGGCTTCATGCAGAGGGAACTTTGCAACTGGTTCCCCTTTTTGGTCCTTAATAGATTCTGCTAGCTTTCTAGTCATGCTGAGTGTGTATTAATGGATATACATTTCAGTGTGAATTGATCAGATTATGAAAATACTTTACTCTGTTGCTTGCAGAAAATAAAATATTCACATAAGAGAGAAAGAAAAATTCCCAGTTTTCTGTTTTTATTTTCCCAGCTACTTTCTCTCTTCACAGCAAGTAACTAGGTAAGATAGTAAAGTAGCTGAAGGTGATCTTTCTGGGCACTTATTTACTAAGCCTTATACAGTTTGGGTCATATTTACAAAAATATTTGCAATTATCCTGCAGAAAAATTGCTTTATGCTGTTAGCTGCTGCGGTCACAGTTAATGATAGATATTTTGAGACTGCATCAAGGTCAGTGAGAGTTGGAGACATGCACTTTCATTTAATAAAGTGAAGATTGCATAAAGCATGCCATAACTGCTTGTTTCTTTAATGCATCATATTTTAGTCTGGTATCACTTTCTCCTAATCTATAAATGCTCTTTACTTTACCCTCTATGTAGCAGTTTCAAAAGGAGCTAAGGTCATGTAATTACATGGCCCTTTTGAAAGCCTAGCCACGTGATATGTCTCAATAACATCCTGTTGCAATGAACTCAACAGGTAGAGTATAATATATTGTAACAGCACTTTGCCGACTTTTGGCTCCAAAGTCAATGCCCTTAAATTGCCTAGAAGAAAAGAAGAGGGCACTCATTCAAGTGTTTCCTTTCTTTCTCTACTTTGATGGTTTTATCCAGTGTAGCGACACTGAAGTAGGAATAAGCTCTTCCTGGCAACAGGCTCTGAACCACAGAGCTATGATGGGCAGATGAACAGAAACTAATTCCCACATGTAGATGCCTAAAATGTGAAGGGAACAGTTCTTAGATGATTTAAAGTAGCTATGTGGTGCGTACATTGTGACACGCGAGTTTACTGGAACAACCCTTTGTTTCTCTGTGATACATAAACGTCAGATGAGTTCCAGTATTTAATAACTCAAAGCCAGCAAGCTGATCACTTTTCCCATACCAGACTGAAACGACATGCACCCAATTGCTCTGTTCTTAATTCCCATGATGAGGTCTTTTTTCAGCACTAATTCAGTTATATTCCTCTTTCCCTGGCTCCAGTGGCTCAGAGTTTTCTTTAAAATCTTTGGGTTTGGCTGAAATTTTATGTCATCAGTCTCAGTCTCAGAAATTATCCTGAAAAGTTGGAATCAAATCATGGTAAGAACCTTTTTTTTTCTTTAATTTTGGTTTGGTTTTGTTGATTTTTGAGTTCAGTGGATATCAATAGGTGAAAAATAGTAAACACTGCTGTTTTCGAATTCCAGGTTCTAGAAATTCAGCTTCTTTCCATTTTCCCGTAAAATGCCATTCTCAATACACAGTCAGCCCA
This sequence comes from Anhinga rufa, assembly GCA_013400875.1. Taxonomy (NCBI): domain Eukaryota; kingdom Metazoa; phylum Chordata; class Aves; order Suliformes; family Anhingidae; genus Anhinga; species Anhinga rufa. The sequence goes on along the minus strand of VZTV01045219.1, from coordinate 30,434 downwards.
GATTAAAATCTTGTAAAACTCTTCTGCGTTCCTCAGAAGAGACATCCAGCAATTCTAAATTCTGAATTACATTACAAGAAGACATTTTTGAGACAAAGAGGAAAAAAGGCATGTACCCCTGCAGTGTTTGTAGTGCTGTGACTGTAGCAGTGACATAGCATTACTAGTCCTGTTTCCATCTTACCCCTCCTTTCAACACTACCTCTCAGCAACCCTACAGCTATCTCCAGCTTGCTGAATTTCTTAATTATTTTTAAAGGAAATTCTAGATGATCAATACAGTGTGCAAAGGCTCAAAGCTTTCAAAAGAAACTTTCAAAAGAGACTTGTAAGAGCTTTAAAATGTTAACTCAGGTGCATTGCAATACTATAGGTTTTCATGTCCCTATGATGGACAAGCAGTCACATATTTTCACATTAGGAGAAGGAATTTCAGAGACTTAATTTGACATCCTGGAGTTTTGAATTGCTCCGTGCAGGTCCCACCATCCAGAGAACACGACTGCACAAACTTCCAGTATTTCCTTTTCTACAAGGGGGCAGACTTAACTGTACAAGAGCAACCTTAGAGTAAACCCCATATTCTGACTGTTTAGTAAGGCTTCATGTTCACTTAACGTGTTGCTAATGCAGAACTACCACAGGAGAAATATTAAGAATGATCTTTGCATTGTAATTGCTGTTAATTGTTTCTCTTCCCTGGAACTCTAGCACATAAAGAAGATGATGTGATATTGTGCTGGTTTTGGCTAGGATAGAGTTAATTTTCTTCAGAGTAGCCAGGATGGGGTTATGGTTTGGATTTGTGCTGAAAACAGTGTTGCTAACACAGGGATGTTTCCGTTACTGCTGAGCAGGGCTTACACAGAGTCAAGGCCTTTTCTGCTCCTCACCCCACCCCACCAGCGAGCGGGCTGGGGGGCACAAGAAGCTGGGAGGGGACACGGCTGGGACAGCTGAGCCCAGATGACCAGAGGGATGTTCCACACCATATGGCATCATGCTCAGCATATAGAGCTGGAGAAGAAGAAGGAAGGAGGGATGTTCAGAGTGATGGTGTTTCTCTTCCCAAGTAACGGTTACGAGTGTTGGAGCCCTGCTTTGCTGGGGATGGCTGAACACCTGCCTGCCCATGGGAAGCAGTGAATTAATTCCTTGCTTTGCTTTGCTTGCATGTGCAGCTTTTGCTTTCCCTATTGAAGTGTCTTTATCTCAACCTACGAGTTTTCTCACTTTTACTCTTCCGATTCTCTTCCCCATCCCACCAGGGGCGGCGAGTGAGTGCGCAGCTGTGTGGTGCTGAGTTGCTCACAGATATCTTATACCTTATTTGTGGTGCTTAAAAATAAAAAAAAACCCTCAACAACAAACAAAGTCCCTGGAGCTGCAAAAAACCTCTCAGACAGAATGTGCCCAGCTTCTTCCTATATTTGCTCTTCTAAAGAAAGACCTTCATGTCTGCAGTAATGATGCTGAAGGTCAGATATGATATCAGGCATCCCAGAGATAATGCACGGTAATTTATTTTCCTTCTAAAGGACTAATTATTGGCATGTTCAGGGTGGGCTAATAAACAGGGAGCTTGAGGTTTTGTGACTGATTATTTACTTGGGTATTATCTCCAATCTTTCCTGAGCAGGTTAAATGGGGAGTCTCTCTCCTTCTGTCCTTGAATAGGAGTTTATGACATTCTATAATTAAGATTGCAACTATGTTTTCATTTTAAATTAGATTCCTGACATTTTGTTAACATTGTTAGAAAGGTCTTGCCTGAGTTTAAACAGACATGTCATCTATGTGGGGGTGGGAGAAGATGAAGAGTAGGATAACTCGTTGCTAAAATTTGATGTGGATTAGAATAGGCAATTTTGACATTATGCAATCTTTTACAGTTAAGGACTTTGACCTTTTGGCTAAATCTTATGTCAGTCTTTAGTATCTTAGAAGCACAGAACCTTAACATTGCGTTTATTATGAATGTTTGACAGCAAAAATAAACACATGTCTAGCATCGCAGTTTGCTAGATTGTATATTTGCAAATTCCACATTTGCAATGTCTGAATGTTAAATAGACTTCCTGGGGTTTACTTTGTTTTGCAATTGTAGCAGGACAAGAGCAACCAGGTTACAGGGAGAACTGTAATAAGGACATGGGGCAGCACTGAAGAGGGAACACGTGGCAAAAAAACAAGATGAAGGAAGGGACAGCTGGCAGGGGATCTAGAAGGGTGATTTAAACTGTTAGGACTGCTGGGAAAAAGGCTTGTGGAAAGCATGAGTTATCCACATGGATGTTCAGTGATACATATTGAAATCTTTGGCGGTCTATAAGCTCACAGGTAAGGTAACTTGTAACTGGCTTTCTGGTTTGTAACCTCAAAAATGCCTGAGACTCCAGAATCAGTTGATCAGCTCAGTGTTCCTTTCCCAAACTATAGCAACTCCCCTCCCCAACATGAGTTTTCATTTAGGGATGCTGCCAATGTTTTTGCTAGTGCTTTATGTAGAACACAGATTTAGAAAAAGAGAGCGCTGAGTTTTAGTCCTGATCCTGTCACTGACTCCCTGCTGAGCCTCAGGCTGCTCATGTAACCTCACTCTGCCTGACACCCTGCCAGGAAAGTGAAAATAACAAAATATACCCACCTTTGTACATGGTAAGGAAAATATAAATGCTCATTATTGTCACTGCATGGTTGGTGTTTTTACCACTAGGAAGTTAATGTATCAGTTAGACTTTATTATAAGCTTGCATTTTTCTCTCATCTGAGTAATTTTTTTTTTTTTTTTTAAATGTGCAGAGGAATAAGGGAAGAATAAAAGAAAAACCCAAGGGAATTAAGAATGAAAATTACAGACAGACAAGGTTGGGGTTTTTCTCTTCTCTACATGGCTATAATATTTTTGAACTCATTGAGATTTTTCAAAACAACCTAGAGATCTTAGAGCACTTGCCTTTCATTAAAATTAATGTGGAGGTGGCTTTTTCTGAACTGACTGGGGCAAGACACAGCGATTTAAGTGTCTTGAGTTTTGCTTGTGGCTCTGCACTTCTGTTTTCTCTCAAAGCTTTTATCTGCTTTGAGCAGTAGGTTTTCTAGACAAGAGGTCTCCATTGCAGAGGGCCCACCAGAGTGTGGATGCTTCGCAACTGGAGATTTCTCATGTCGCTACAATAAAATAAAGATGTAACTCTGAGATGTGTGCATAGACTCCCTTGGCTGCTACATCATTACATAGCAGTTGGGTTAAAAACAGGATAACCCATCATATCAAATAACAATATTACAGAAAACTTCCTCTAGGAACAGATGAGATGCATTCTTCAAATGAATGAACTCCCCCTGCAAGGGCTCAGTGAAACAGGCCAGGTGGCTAAATCATTATACTGACTGGCCAAACGTATTAGAAGTTCTCTCTTGACCCACGTGCTCTTAATAAAAGGTTTTATTTCATTCTTCTGCACACATGGGCTTCTGTTGCAGTCTCCCTTGAGAGAGCTTTGTTTACCTCCTGGAGTCTGGAAAACATTCCCCTGCTCTTTGCACACTAATCTGCTCTGAAGGAACAGAGGTCCTCATCAAACTGCTCTGCCCTCTAATTCTTCCCTGAATGCCTGCTTTCAAAACAAGCCAAAAAGGGAAATGAATGCTTATTCCATCAGAGGTTCTGGCATGTTACACTAAACAAGCAGGGCCTGTGCAGAATATATATGTTTCGGGAAGAAAGAGATGTTAGTATCAGGTGATTCTTGCTTTCTACTCGAGATCTATGTATAAACGGGCACAAGACTGGAAAAGGGAAGCAGTTAACCATTTCGTGCACAAGCATGACAAACTGCACCTTTTTCACTCGCTTAGGCACTATTATTGTAAGAGGGAACCTTACGAACTTCATACTGCCTTTCTGACGAAGATTTCAAAGCGCTCGGCAAATATAGATTTGCTGCCATCATTTCACATCAATTCACTCTCGACTAGAAGGCAGACTTTTTTTAACAAGGAATGGAATTACTAGTCTGATAATAACACCTTCACCATGGTATAGGTGACTTTTTTTCAAGCAGTGTATCCACTATTTGGATTTCAAAGTACTTAAGCTACATGCAGGGAGAGAAACAAAGTAACCTGAGAGTTAGTCCAGAGTGTTGTCTGTAATGATAGGTGAAGTTGTTTTGAATCTGTTCTTCCATTCTTTAAGTGATAGTAGCACATCTCAGTCTTTTCATGCTCATTTATTTAAATCCAAAGCAACAAAGAAAAAGTCCACATTGGATCTGATGACACTTGGCAATGATTCACAAGTGGAAAGTTCCTTTTGGCCCTATTCAATGATGGATTTGTATTCCATAGTGTCAGACTGTATAAAGGGAACAGTTTTCACCACACAGAGCAACAGTACTATTTAGGTAACTATATAATCTATAGTTCTCAAGCGACAGCATGTGCTTCAGTATTACCCTGCTGCTGCAAGATAGCTAGGCCCGTGTTTTGGAAAAAATTGAAAGCACAACTTAGCCAGCCTTTTATGAAAAGCCACATATGAAAAGCCTCAGTGGTCTATTAAAGCTGAGACTGAGCCGGAGAAGGGGCACTGGTTGTCTCCCTCTGACCGTGCTAGTGCCAACCCTGTGCACCACAGGCACGATTTCAAAAAAGACCGACAGCTTTACCAGCATGCATAGGCACCAACCTCACGCCTACGGACTTTTTGTACTTGTTTATTCAGTACAGGAAGAACACAGATCTGAACATTGTCACTTCAGATCCTCGACAGAAAGGACACAGGTGACATGCTCTGAGCACGACAGCTGCACATTGCAACTCATGTAATAAGCTTTCAACATAACCATGCAACTCAGCTAACTCTCTTCATAGGTTGTCCACCTCTTCCTGATTACCAGCAGCATTTTACACATAGTGCAAAGCAGCATTTGGCCCGCCAGGGACTTTTAGCATCTGTTTGGTAGCACACACACGATCTTGCAGTCATTCCAGACTGGACACAGCAAAACATTTCCCCTCGTACTTTGCTTTAAACATATTTGTGATCTAGTGAAGGGAACTACTTGTGCTGAAGTTTGAGCTGGCAGTGGAGTGCTTTGCTTTCTTAGTCCCCGCACAGAACACCCACCAAAGTCATCAGGCAGGATGAGCGGAGGGCTAATTGCAGTGTTTTGGTTTATAGCAGTCCTCTGTGAGACGCAGTGCATGCCTTTAAAAGTTTTGCTTATTGCACTGAAGTATTTACCACAGTACTCATACTTCAAATGGGAAATAATGCAACTATGGAGGTAATAATGCAACTAGTGTGGGTGGTACCCAGCCAATTCTTACACCTACAGCATATTTTCTTCCAGGAGATCATATTAATGCTATTATGGGAATTACAAAATTGTTATAATGGGACCTGCTAGGCAATATAGTGTATTTGGAAACTTAAAATAGCAATGACTGCCCTAAATTTTCACTACAGCTGCTTTTCTTCTTCAATTCAGCCTGCTGTCTCTCTGCAGGCTCTCTAGTTTAATGACTGTTCATCTTTCATGTTAACAGAAAAATACTAACTACTGGATAAGGGAGTGTATATGTGTACTAGGCAAGATCATTAGTTTGAATAAATGTGACAGCAGAGTTGCACGAGAAATGCCACAGTTAGTGGTAGCACAAACTACAGCTTTGGGTGTAAAATACTGTAATTACAAGGGATGGAGAAAGCTCCACAGTTTTTATCCCCACAGAAATCGATAGTGGTGCAGACTGCTGCTCTTTGCCGGAGCAGGGGCAGTCTGATGAAAGAGCTTATTGATTTATCCAGCTGAAGCTACTGTTGTGAATAATAGACTGGAAGAGAAAGGGCTTGTAAATTAGACTCATTCAATCCAACATTTTCCAGGGTATCTTTTATGTACAGCTATATAGAGATATATATTTACAAGTAGGTTTTTGTCAAAGCAACAGCCTAGTGACTCCCAGTAAGAGGGTCTGTCTACAGTCTGTCAACTACACTCATGGTGCTAAAGTCAACCTTCAAGCTCTCATGAAAGACTGACTCTAAGGAGGAAGCACCAGGGCACCTAGGAGAAGGATTTGGCTGTGGTGCAGGTAAGCAGCTGGCCAGCACATCTCCTGAAGGGCTATGGCCACAGAGGAAAGGTGGCTGTGGCTCCCTCATGGCACCTGTGCCACAACAGACCCACTGGCAAGAAGGGGTTGGAAAAGTCTCCTGTGGATCCACAGGTCCCCAGCTTAGGAGAAACATCAGTGCCAAGCCAGTCCCCACCAGGTTCCAATAACGTGCAAAGAAGCATGGTGTTTTAGGAATGAAAGGAGTCCTGTGTTTCTTAGCTCAGCAGGCAGATTTGCTATGAATCTAGATCCACGCTGGCAAAAATGTAAGTGTTCAGATTGGTTCTGCATAAACAGAGAAGTGGGGAGGGGGGCGGGGGGGAGAGAGAGCGAGCAGCAGGCACACTGCCACCAAGTACAGCAAATCAATCTTCTCAGCAGTGATGGATCAGGGACCAGGACTGTAAGTTTTACAGGTATATGAAACCCCGCGAGTATAAAGACACCATTAAAACACTGCCATTAAATTCCAACACTGAAGGATGATCATATCCCCTGGAGCCAAGCAGGTCAATACGTGTCTGCATATTTTTCATTACGATTTTTTATATACATATATATGAAGCAGAATAGGATTCACAACGGCCTCACCATCTCTCCCGCTGAAGACCTCTGCTTTATACTCAGCATCCACTTTCACAAATAAAATGCAATATACCATCAACAGATAAATGAGATCCCTACGGGGCTTTTATTCTGCCGTACCATTATATCTACTTTTCCACAAGATTTCTGCTTAAATGGCTCTCTTTATGCACATACACAAAGATGACATACAGCTGTCTAAATATAATCTGATAGTGAAGAGCTATTCTGTATGGGGAAATGTATCTTTTCTTCCTAATTTACCATAATGACTTATTCACATTGCTGGAGCTAGGGGTACGTTAGCTTCCCCACTATAAAAGTCACCAAGGTGTTATACAGTAAGATGTGGATGGATTTTTATTTCTTTTGCTATCTTTAGAAAAGAAAAAGAGAGGAGCTCTGAATCTCACCCTTCTGTCTTCCCCATAAAAAACCAAACGTTTTGAGGAATTACAGCTTTATAGGCTGCTGACATTGACTAATAGTTTTTAAAGTGATGCAAATGTTTGTGCTAGCCACACTGAAGAAGCCTTTTTTGTAAATCTGGGAAACTTCAGAGCAAATGGCCATGCTGTGCCATAGGGTAGCTCAGAGATTGCTGCTAGCACAGTAGCCACCTATATGGCACTTATTCAAGAAGCAGACCTATTTATTAGCCAGCAGGGTCACTGTTCTGCCATTGTGACTATTTCAGTCAAAAGTAACCTGCCTCAGAGAATAAAAATTCCTGACTCCTTTTTCATGAGAGAACTGAAAGAATTTTATGATCTAGACACATAGATACTGGATAGTTACAGCCACACCTCTTTGGGCAATGGGGAGCTGAGGCTCAACAGAAAAGCACTGCAGAGAGACAGGAAGAAGGAACAGGAGAGATGTATATGTGATGATTTTGGCTTAGGTTATTGTGCTAACAAAACGTGAAAGGAAGTTTCAGTGCACCAGCAGAAAACAGAAGACTTCATTTTTGAGAAGGGATGGGGTGCAGAGTAGACTAATTGTTTGTCAGCATGTCAGAATCACACTAAGAGCCTACATTTTTTTTTACTTCTTGCTCTTATTAGTCACAAAGGCTAATGTGATAAAGTCACCATGGTGTGAATAGGCGCAGGGAGAATAGACTTCAGTGCTAGAGCTGATCTTCATGAGGCTGCAGCACAATGATAACTATATATGAAGTTTGCATAGGCACTGCATAGATACAGGGTACCTCTTTCTACTACAGGGCACCCCAAATTCAAGAACAGGCATAACTATTATATGTAGAAACACATGCACCCACCATTCCTGGCTGTAAGAAGCCTCAAGCTGATCTGCTTTACTAAGTCTACTCTTTTGAAAATGTTGGCTTTGCCCTAAACCCTCTACTTTTCATTTGCATTGCCAAAGGAGTCACTGACAGGCTTCCCTGGACAGATGCTGAGCCGGTATTAGAGAGAAAGGCTGTTTGGTGGGGAGGACAGGGTGGAGAGGGCTGTGTTATGAGACTTCCTAATTCTTCACTGCTCAACTTCATAAGCCTCAGATAGCATTACATTAATCTTCAGGGAAGAAGACTGGGGTGTCCAGACTGGTGAGAACTGCATTAACTCATTTCTCCATCCTACAAATGATTCTGTGACTTTAGGTCATTGATGCTGATCTGCAGCTATTGAAGGTTTTTCTGTGGCCACATACATCTCAGACCCTGGAGGTGTCACAGCAGCACTTACCCTGCATGCAGAGCCCATCGGTGCAGTTCTTGGACTGCAGCACCAGCCCCTCGCAGTCCTTCCCCCCATTCTTCGGTGCTGGGGCTGTGCACTCCCTCCGGCGCCAGTGGGTGCACTCTGTGCCGCAGGTGGACCACTTGCTCCAGGACGTCCACTTGCCATCCACTGAGACAAGGAAAGGATATGACTTATTAGGGGGTACATAAAAGTGAGACCGAGTGAGAGCAACGCATGTCTTGGCACAAGCCAGCCTGCAACTCCTGGCCATTCCCAGCAAGGCAGAAGGATTGTCAGTGTGCTCTTCTGAAGTCCTGTTTCTGGCCAGTATTTGCACATTCACTCTCCCTCTCCTTTCTCTGCCCCGGCCCCATTTCTGCTCTTTCCTCCCCTTTTTATAACCTTGTCAGCAGTTTATCTGTGCTCAAAGTGTGCAAGAAAATGAACAAGAAGTCAGGAATCTGTGATATTTTTTTTTTGGCATTTTTTAACACAGAGGTTAAAGTTAAACTTGGCCAGATATTCTTCTTTAGTAGGAATATATTTAATGTTAAATATTTTCTATTAAAAGAAATATCTGGAGGCACTGATCTATTTCACACGAGCAGAATCAAGAATGTGTTTAGCGCCTTTCAAAATCCCACAAATGAATTTCAAAAGCACTAAATTGAACAGCTAAAGAACAAACTATGAAATTGTTCCAGTGACACAGCCTGAACCAGGAGTCTGTCACTTGAAACAGTGACCTGAGATGAAATTTCAGCTTTTAAGTTTTATCCACCACTAAGACTCAGAGTTGAATGGCCAAGCTTCACAAGCTGAAGACAACCCTACTGCCATCGATTTGAGTGGGACTGCAGAGGTAGGAAAGCACTGGACAACAGGACAGATGGCAGAACTTTTGTCACAGAAAAGCCACCAACTACCTTGCGTGTCCTGAAGCAATTCTCTATTTTTCAGAAGTTTACATTTAAATACCTTTTAAAGGTATGCATACACATCTCTTTCCAGTAGAAATGTCTTTGTATTTGAAGTCAGGTAAACATGTGCCTTAAATTTAACATCCACAACCCAGATGCTCCACTTGCTGTGACAGCTGGACTGAACAGACATTGCCAATATATTTACATCACAGTTGCTTTCTATATTCAAATTCCAGTCCTTCTCCAGAGCTTTCAACCTTTACCTCCTACAATTTGAAGCTCTGAATGTCCCTCAAATCTCCTGAATTACCACAAGGCTGAGACACTGGTGCAAGCTGCGTGCAAAAGTGGGTCTGAATCCTGTGCTGCTTGATATAACAGGCTCACTATTTTATCTACTTACATAATATAATTTCATATTAATTCACTGACATGTTGGAATGTTATTAATAAAGCGAAGAAGGCTTTTGAAACTAATAGTCTTCTCCTGAAATGACTGGTGACGGACAAACTATTTATCTAGGGCTAGGTACTGTTCATACTGAACCTGGACACAGAGTGGTGCAAGCTATTTTCTGAACACTCTGGCCCTCGCAGAAGGCACCACCGTTGAGAGGGGCAGGATTGGTGCAGGTCCTCGTACGCTTCTGAAAGCCTCTCCCGCATCGACTGTTACACACTGACCACTCAGTCCAGGTAGACCAGCCTCCGTTCACTGAAAAGTAAGAGAGAAAGAGTATGATTGCATAAGCAAGCCATCCCGTTCAGCCCAAAGGCACCTCTGGCTCTGTGTCATGCTGCCTCCAACAGCAGTCACAAGTGATGGCTGGGAAGAGCACAAGAAGTAACACTGAACAGACACAAACCCACATCTCCAACCTACCAAATGTACAGCATGCCAGAAGTCATTGTACAAGTCAAGGAAATGCTGACACTGAATGAAAACCACCATTTGATGACTATTATGGCTGGCAGGTGACCTGCCTTCTCCTGAAAGCCAACCTGACCCGGCACTAAGCACCTGGTGGCATGTGTATGGCCAAAATCTCTGTGGGTTCAGTGAGCACCCACGACTCTGCCAGCCAGAAGCCTGCACTCTGAAAACTGCACCATTTTCTGAAGGGAGATAAGCTGCACTCCAGCTTGTTCTCAGATTACCCATCATCTATGCATGCTGAGAGACTCCCATGCTTTGATTAGAAATTGATGATTTTCTTTCCCCTTCTTTCCAGAAGGTGATTGCAGGATGTCAGGACAACTTCACTCACCCCTCTGTGGATATAGTTGGTGCATATGAATGTCCCAGAACTTCCATAACAGATATTTAAGCTGTTCAGAGTGAACTCACACTAAAAGCATTTTTATTATTGGACTTTGGGAAGACATTTATCTCTGGGAAGATATTTATGCTGACTCTTTTTCAGTCACCTCAGATTCTGGGATAGATGGATGGATGAAGAAGGAGCTGTGCCGCTCTATGGAATAATGTCATTGCCAGGAATGTGGATAACATACTAACTGCTCAGATTCCCTAAACACAAAAGTTTGTAATATGACACAACCCTTAAGCAGCTCTGGTAGCACACCCCATAAAAATGGCTGCTCCCCTACACATCTCTTGACTGCACTGTTGAAAGAAATGCTGTATATGTATGAGGAAGAGTTGCAGTATGCCTACATCTTTATATTTCTGCATTCATCACAGTTACAAACCACAGTGCTCTTGCATGGTCCATCCCTCAATATCACAAACACTGCTAATCAACTCAATTCAGTTGGTTTTCTATAAAAACTGAACTAAAAGACCCTCATTGTAACTTCAGGGAAGCAACTGCTTACAATTAAATCTAACAGCTACCCTGAATATGAAATGAATATTAGGGATAATCATAGGGATTTTTTCCTACTTGTCTATCCTATAATTAAGCTGATTGTAAGGAACACCAGGACAGTCAGCTGGCATCTCGTCAGAGCAGGTTTTGTTTTGGTGGGTACCCCCACCTGGGATGCATCGGGGCAGTAACTTTGTAGGGGCAAAGGCTCAGACTGGTGGGGCAGAGCTGCAGTGCAACACAGCCTGGAAGAAATCCCAGGAGGGCATCTCACCCGGTCCCTCCCCAGCCAAAGCACAGCCATCCTCAATATTAGATTGAGGCTGTGCATGCACACAAAATAATGTTATCCCATGTGTCGTATTCCCCTGATGTTTATTTTTATGCTAGGTTGCATGCCTATGAACTGCAGTCTCAGAGTGCTTTGCTACTTTGCCCCTGGCATCAGAGTATGTTTTGGTAGTAGACACCAAAAATAAGTTTATTTAAAGAGCTATAAGAAGATGGAAGATTATGCTGTACTCTGACACTCTTACCAGTATCTGGAAGCACAAACTTCCTTTCAGTTTTATTCTTATTTCTGAAAAGCGACACTAAGAATGTGAAATGTGTTGGTAGAAGGCAATGCCTTGGATGCTCCTGCTGGAGGAAGTGCTCTAATGGCTCCTTGCTGCATCCAGCCAGTGTGTGTTATAGGAATGGGAGCAACCACCTTCTCTTCAATGAGGCAACCAGCTGTTTGTGTAGGTGCCTGTTCCTCCTTTAACGCTGTTGTCTGTCACCATTAAGCCAAGCCATCAGATCTGTACTTCTGAGTATTTTTGGTAATGAACCCTGACTGCAGCCACTGCATATGGCTGCAGGTCAACAGGCAGCACAGACGGCCCAGCCTGGTCAGTCACCACAGTAAGAGTTGCATAGAGGTATTTTGCATCCCCCTCCTGTCCTACCGCTCGCTTTGAGCGCGTGTCCATCTGTGTGCAGCAGGACAAGGCATCACTTACCATAGACAATCACAGTCGCTGTGGTGCTTTTCCTTTTGGCCACAATGTTTTTGGCAACACAAGTGTAATTGGCTGTGTCAGAAAGCCGGGCTTGCTTAATGATCAGGTTGTGATCGATGGTGATGTAAAAATTTCGGTCTTCCACGGGATCAATCACCTCTTCGTTCTTCAGCCACTCCACCTTAGGGTTTCAAAGGGCCAGAGGGGAGGCAGTGAGTCAGCACCAGGTCACACTACAATGGGCACAGTATCTGTGATTACATTGCTCATCCCAGAAAGCACAACGAGCCAAGGTACATCACGAAGGACTCACCTGAGGCATGCTGCCAGTCAAATAAAACACCACGGCAGAAATGCAGGAGAACACCCTTCATGCCTGCCCTTTCCTTCACGTCTCCTTCCCTCCCACCTGTCCACACAACAGCTGTCTTGCCTTGCCTTGAAAATATCAATGCATTTTCAAAGGCTGCTAGCTACTGTACGGAGACAAACAGCTGATCTATGTTTTCAGAGTCTGAGGCAAGGGATAAGGAAGGGGTGATACCTTAGGACTATATCTACAAACAGAAAATTCCCTTACAACATCAGAAACGCTAAAACAGCAGAGATCTCACCCATTCTTTTGTACTCTCTCTTGTGCTTGAGTCTAATTAGGCAGTTAATAATGCAGTAACCTTGTATGTACCTGCCCTGGGTCTAACACAATGAGGGCCTATACCAGAGTAGGTCACACTAATTACAAACATGCTAATGTTTTTAAGTATACATGCGCTCACAGGAACATGCATTTTATTGTTTTACTGCAATCAGGATTAAACAAAATAGCGACAGTTACCAAGGAAATAGGGAATCACAAAGACTACATCAGTGCTTATTTTTCCCTTTTCTTTATGTAAGCTATATTTTATTTTAATAAAGCGTAATTTCCTTGGTTACATAGAGAAATATTTTTATATGTGATTTTTAACCTAGACAATGTTCTCTTTATTGCCTTCCTAAAGAAACACCCTATTATATCCCAGCTGACTGCTACAAGCCACCCTAATGTAATTTGGCGACAAATCTAGTAACTTGTTTTCATTTGAACTGAGTGTGTTCTGAAGGATGGGACTAGGGCCTTGGATGGATCAAAGCTGGGCCTTCATGCCACTGGATCACTTCAGCTTGTAGCCAGGATTTAATTAAAGGAAGCAAAACATAAACACAATCGACCCGCCGGACCTGCGAGGTGCTAACTGCCAAGACCTGCTCTCACAAACCCCACTTTTCCAAAGATGCCCAAGCATCAACATACCCCAAAACCAACAGAGAACCTGTTCCCTCTCTGAAACAGCCGTACAGACCACCCTGAGCTGTGGGGAGAAAACTGATGGCCTCTCCCAGTGTTAAACACAAAGGGCTCGATTCATCCCCAGATGGAGCTGGTCCAATGCTGCAAGACCAGCGCTGGTGGATGTGGGCCTGGATTCAAGCTGCCCACCGCCCGCTCCCCATCTTTAGCCTTACTTTAAGCAGCTCCATCTCCCCTACTCCAGTTTGGGTGGATGAACATCAGGTGTGAGCTGCTTCCAAAGATGTACCCCTTAGTAAATATAAAGCCACTGCCCTGAGGAAGGCTTGATTTAAATCCTCCTCTCCCACAGCAGATTGCTGCAGTATGTGGTAGCCTCACAACTATCAATACTGTACAGCTTAAGATCGGTGGTGCAAAAAGGGCTGGGGAAATGGGTATGTGTGTCTGCAAAGAACAGGGAAGGAAGAAAAAAGACATACAACTTTGGAGGCTGTGTTTCTGTCACTACAACATTCACGTTTTACCATGGAAGATACAAGCTCTTAGTCAATAACCTGGTTTTCCTTTCCAGGATGACTAAAATTGTCCTTCCTCCTTTGTTCAATCCTAATAGGTATCCGGTATAATCAAGAAAGACAGATTCCTGTTCAGTTAATGGCAATATTTAGCTCCTTCCTCACCTGCAGGTCAAGTCTGCATGCATCCCAGACTGAAAAGCCAGGAGCTTACCTCTCCACCAGTAATAGGCTGCCACTTAACTCCTGCCTCTTACACAAGCAAAATGTCTTTCTTGGTTTTTAATACCATTATTTATTTCTGGGATGGAGTACAGACTTGTGTCCGGACTCTAAAAGATGCTACATGTGCTGCCATGGCTGTGTACATACCACCTTCAAATCCACCTGTACTTTTCCTGTGCTCTGCACGTTGAGGACATCAGGATGTCAGCGAGGACAGGACTACAGTCTACATGGTCTAAGGCTCAGTCCAAAACGTTTCTGGTATGCACATCTAAGCACATACTCTAGCAACCCTCAGCACTATGCAAGGCTCCAAGCTCAAGCACGTGGTTCTCTTTTTCCTGTACTCTGCAACACTTTCTCTCTCCACAAAAACACACACATGCATATTCAGTCTGGGTCTCAGTTGATTAGACAAAATTAAAGCTATGAGCATTAAATTCCCTGTCATCCCTGCAAAAACACTGAAGATTATATAAAAATAGGAGTTGCCAATATCAGAAAAAATGATACTCTGTATAATTTAGTATACTGCCTCCAGCTCTTCACCAAATCTCTAAGGAAAAAGATCCTTTTCACTTAATGGCTCACAGAATTTCCTAACAATAAAATGTTAAGTTTGCAGAACAACAGGATGTCTTTTTTTCTGAAAAAATCTGTTTTGCCAGTACATTGGTACTGTGTGTGCATGTCTAAACCCCATCTCTTTTACAAGATACCTCTTTAATATAACTAATTCAGTCATCTTCTGGCATCCAGGTTTTTATGATGCCACAAGTCTGTTCATGTTGCAAACTATAATGTCATCAAATCTGAAGGGACGAACTGATGGATGATTTGACAAGGGGCAGGAGTCTCCTTTCATACACATTTTAGCCATCAGCAGAGCAACACAAAAAAGAGCACACCCCTCCAGAGGTTGTGTTTTCTCCCTCAGTCCTTGTAGAATGGTAACTAATTAAACACACTACAACATGTAAATGAGACTTTTGTTGGTACTTATTTTCAGTTACTAACGACCTCATTTTTTCTGGTGCAGGTGACTGCACTGCTAAGCACCTCCAAACCTCAGATTTATTTTTTTGAGGTAACCAAACAGGTGAGAGCAGGGTTGTTCTGTCATGTAAGTAGGAAGAGATCAGGTACCAAATACAAAAGAGAAAAGAACAAAGTGGAACGAGACAGTGTGATTTATGAATGACAAGTATGCAAACTGTTATTACAGAAGTTAAAAGCAACGATCTCTTTTGATGCCATGTCATTCCCAAAGGTGCAGCCCCCTTGCTGAAGTAGGCTGTTAATCCAGTCAATGCAGAAACTTATCCTGAATTTAATTCTGCTGCCTGAATAATGGTGACTTGTGCCCTGGGGAAACCACTATGCTTGCAAGATGCTGGCGGATGAGCCACCAGACATTTATGTGCCAGAGACCTGCTCCTCTCCAGGCAAGCGGACAGAGGGGCAGCAGGATAGACATGGGAATTTCAAAGTGCACAGGATGCCTGTCTTCAGGGTCATACCAAAACACACCCTCATGGCTCCATTTTTCAAATCTCCGGAGAAGATGTTTCTAGAGTAGATGTTTGCTTTTGCCTAAATATTGAGGATGTATATTTACTAGCTATAGCCACAACGATTCTCAAACAGGTACTTAGCTTTATTTATTTAATTAAATCAGGCGTGTCCCACCAACTGTTATTAATAAATGTACAGATGGTAGTGCATACACACAGAAAAAGCCTAGGCATTGGTTTTTCCTTATCATAACAGAAATCATTTAATTGGCAACAATATTGCCATGAAGGATGGGGTAAGTGTTCCCTTGTGGAGATGACAGCTATGGAAAATTACAGCAACATGCAATTGTTTTTTCTTACATACCAGCTCCCTGGAACAAAGCAGGCACAAAATCCCCATTTCTTTTTTTTTTTAGTTTTCCGCTCAATAAGGTATTTTTGATATATGTTTGCAAACTGACTAGCAAGAGTAGGCACCTCTGTAAAGGTGTGAGTGCAGTGAGTGAAATCCTGACTCACAGTGACTGTGGATGCTGAGGAGGTGGAGCGCACCTGAAGTCAGCTACTTTTTGGTAAGAGCTCCTTAGTGCTCTGGATGCAATTTGCAGAGCAGTGAGGCACACAGCTCCTGCCAGCTGTGCTGGATCTACACATGCAGTACTGCTAATGTGCTGGCAAGCCTGCCACGAGACTGAGCCGTCCCTGTGACTGGATGAGGAAGTGCACGATCCAAGGCGGCTGTAATTTAGAGCAACATACCTTGTAGCATCTTTTCTGTCATCCTGCTCCCCAGTGAGAGACAGATGTGTTGTCTCTAATTATTCACTGATTGGTATCGGGAGATACATTAACATAATTGGCACATTTGTTCTAATTAACAGAGGGAACCTGCCACATGCCACCAAACATGAAAAGCGAGACCATCAGCAAGAACAGAAAACCTGCAACCACTGCCCTGGCTGTACTTTGGAGCTGCAGCCAGACCTGTGCTGCTACAGAACGTTTCCAGCAGCAGCCTGAAATAAGGCAGCACACACAGAGACTAAGACTTGCAAAGCTGGGCCAGGCTTCTGTGCAGACTAAATGAACACAGGGTACATAAATCACACAAGCGATTACATATGCAGGAAAACCCATTACAGAAGCTAATTGCTGACACAAATTTAGCCATGCCAAGTTACCAGCATTACTAGACATTTAAATCTCTTGGCACACTTGCATATGCGTGACTCTTAGAACCTGGTAGAGCTACGGCACATCTGCTCCAAAAGAAATCCAAGAATGGAAAAGGGATACGAGTTCATCTAGATCCTCCCCACCTGATCGTACAAGTCGTTCTTTACACCTCTCACAGTCTCAAGAGGGAAGTCAGCAGGGTGCAAGTCCTGGGTCCTGGTCTCTCCTTGCCTCCACTGCACCAACTTGCCCTACAGTCAACTTCAGAGTAGAGAGCACCTGCCAAAACCAGCAAGCCTTCTACCCTCTAGACACCGGCAAAGCCCTCCAATGCCCATGACGTGAGACCATTGCACCCCTGCCTTCCCCACGCCTGGTCGATGCAGCAGGACTGCTTTCCATCTGGTCCCCCAACCACACCGGTGTCGCAGCTGGTGTTCTCTACAGCCATGCTGACCCATCACAGCAGCACCGCTCGCCTTGCTGCAGTCCCTGCTGAGCTCGCATTGCCTCCAACAGCCACAGGTAAATCACATCTCCCCTGCTTCACCTGAATTGTAACAACAGACACGCATCCCACACCGTATTGATAGTAAGAGCACACATACACATGCCAGTAAGAATAAAACATGAAGCTAACTACTAAAAACTAATAAACTAATAACTAATAAAACGTGAAGCTAACTACTGATTTGGACAAGGTACAAGATGCCCAAGTAAGACTGAGAAAACTTCAGCAGTTTTCATATGGGCTACTGAGCCAGCAGCTATTTCAGGTGCCTTGAGACTTGAGTGCCTCTTTGAAGAATGTTATTTGATTTTTGGATTTGGTTTCAAATGTATACTTTCATCCCAGCAACTGCCCATTGAAGAGGATGCTGTCTTCCATGTATTATTTGCTGGAAATAGATTTTGTACTCATTTAAGGTTAACAAAAAAGAAAAAAAAAAAAGGTGGTCTCCAAAGATGCTGAAATTACAGCTAGGAGAGACTGCAAAACACATATTGAGAATGATACAGCAAATGCAAACCACTATGACGTTTTGTTCAGTTGTTGCTACTGTGCTTCTGCTGCCAATAAGGGGAATTTGTGTTCCTGCTGCGGAAACACTTTCTTAATTGCACATATATCCAGCTTTCTGCTTGAGTACTAAAATCTACACAGGGCATATGTACAGCTGCTGGATGTCTCCTGCCCTATTACAGCTTCGCTTTATACACAACGGGGAAGTGAAGCCTCACAGAAGAAACTTCAAAGGCTGAGGTGGGCTGGTAGCGTCAGACGGAGAACTTTATTTCATAGAGCCTCAAATTCAAATACAGATCATGGCATTATTAACCAAAAACCATGGCGGCTGCCACATGGACACCAGGAGTTGCTAGGCTTTCTCTCCCGCCTGAAAGAGAGGCTTGAGCTGGACGTCTCATGGCTCACGTGTGCTGGTTGGCATTTTTGGCACCATGTGGGCGTGTGGACTCCCCAGTCCCTGAAGCAACTGGGAGGCATCTGTTTGGAAATAGCTTTAAATGAGTTACCAATGTGAGTCTGCGGTTCTTTGGTTGGATGGATAGATGGATCTCATTCTTCCCGGCACAGGGCTATATACCTTTCACAATCGCTAAATTCAGTAAGGGAACAGGATGTTGGGGGGTGGCTGCAGTCTCCCTGAAGACGGCCCCTTTCCCATTCACCCTAAAAGTTGCATAGTGCCTACTGTCATACAGACAACTCCTCCTACCAGTTTTAAAAGGCATACAGGATTTTGTTACACTTTTTAGTGAAAGAAAAGCATCAGCTCTAGAAGCACATGGCAATTCCTGAGCAAAGCCCCACAAAACCTGATTGAATGACTCTTGAGTGGAGTGACAGCTGATGTGTGCTCTGTAGACATCATTTTGGAAACACCTCTATTAAAACATGGGAGCATCATAATTCTTCATGCCTAAGGTGAGCACTGCATCTGAAGAAGTTACTGCCAGAGGAACTGACCAAGGCAAACGCTATCACCGGGTGACTGAGGGTGTTGGTAAGAACCAGCAGCTCTGCAAAGCCCTGCCAGAAGTAACTCTCACACTTCAGACACTACAAGGCCTGTTGGCTATAAGGAGCAAGAATCAGTCAGTGTCAAAGTAGGGCCTGATGGACTAATCTTGTAGGCATACAGAATAGTATCTCCAGGATGAGGAGCTATCTTTTCTAAGGGGAAAGCTGGAGGTATGCTCATCTACCTCATCAAAAAAAAGCAGCTAAAAGCTGTGTCCCACACTGAGTATCTTCCAAAAATATGAGTAAGGTAAAATGCTGCTCTTCCTGAGTACAGCCTGAAGAGGAGAGGTAGTTTGTGTTAGCTAAACCAGCATCTCAGAGCCATCTTTGCCTCAGAAAGCAAGCTGTAGACAGGATAAGCCATCAGAGTTCATGTCAATGCTCTTGTGGAAAACCCCGCATTGTAATATTTTATGGAGGAACTAGAAACCTGACCATTCTCCAGTCCCACAGATCATCCTTGCCTGTGGTCAGATCCAACCAGACAGCAATTTGATTCACTTACAAGCACGCTCAGCCCTCACTTACATCGGCATCAGTGGAACTGCACTGGAAAGGAAAAGTATAGGGGTAGATCCCATAGAAAACTGAGGTCTCAAAAAACTCAGTCCTACAAGAAGACCCGTGCATCTCGGCATGGGTTTCTGCACTGCGGAAATGAACTGGTAGGAAATGTAAAGTAAGGCCACCTAATAAGCTAGCAGTCAGCATATTTCCCAGGAAAGCACAAGACCCAAACACAAGCCTATGCTCAAGCAGGGTTTGTAACCTACCATGCATGTTCCTCAAAAGAGTGCCCTGACCACCCACCAGTAGACTGGGATGTTAAAAGTATTTAAAAAGGACCAGAAATGTATGGGACCAGACACTGACAATTACAGGAAGCTTTACCCTGTACTTCTGGAGAAGGACAGGCCTGCATTGCCAGACCTTACCCAATGGCTCTCCAGGGCAAAATGAAGGAGCAGTCCTCATTCCTTTTGGGCTGTGCTCCTTCTGCACACAAACTCGCCTACCCCTCCCCGCTCTCCTACCATTGACACCTGAAGGCAGTTCTGCTGTATGTTGCAAGGCACTGCAAAGGACAGTGTCACTTCCCAGCTAATTAGTATTTGTGGCCACAAACTCCTCTACTCGCCTCTCTTAGAGCTCACTTTCCTGCCGGGAATATAAAACACTGCCTTGGTGAAACACCTGCGTGGAAATGCATACACATGAACTCCCAATTAAGGGATAACTGCTGCAAAACATAAGTGGCTTTCATGAAACAAAGCAAACAGCGGTCATATTAATAATCAATTAGATGGAGCAGAGACCTCATGCTGCCTATTTGGAGAAGTCCCCAGCTTACACCAGCTTTTGCCCATGCAAGAGCAGCTGAATAAAGCCTGTGTCACAGTCATCTTGACTCGATAAAACACCCTCTTCTGCCTCTTGACTCAGGAATGTTTTCCCCTTTCCCCTTGCTCTAGTTCCTAATTAAAGCCATGAATGTGGATAAATATCATGTCCACTTTTAAATCCAACTGGGTCACCAAACTGTATGTTACACCCTGTTCTGCAATTAAACTACTCTGTGAAACACCTCAATTATAATTAAAGAAGCAATTATCCCCCTGTTAAAGGTGCTGCAAATCATACGTTTCAATGCAAAAGTTCGTTCTGGCAGCTTATGGCACATTAACCAATCTTGCATCGCATTGATGTTTTGATCTATAACCTATCGCAATGAGCTAATTTGATGTGACTCAGTGTCTCTAAGTACATTTTATCAGGTGCAATACAATGCTGGCATCTTTCAAAGAACAAATTAAATGAGCTAAGGGGTTAATTGCTAATAACTCTGCCATTACCATTGGAGCGTTGCAGAATAGGATCCTTCCTGCCTTCTCAGGGTAGGTTTGAAAAAATGCGCACACAGAAGAGAGCAGAATTGAAATTGATGTTTCTGTTGACACCGTGGAGCTGCACTGTCTGATTTCCACTGAGCACTGGCAGCTCCCACCGAGTCTGGCAGGTCAGACTGCTTATCTCACCATCTTATCCTATTTCTCCCCATTGAGGAAAAGCAGAAGGCAGAGAAGCACAGAGCCAGGGCAGGGCACTGTTTGGTTTATGTCCACTGCTTTTTTTTTTTCCACAGCAGGAATATGTGAGTTTGCCCCTTCACCCCTCAGCTATGTGTGGAAACCTCAGCGTAACAGTGCCTGTGCTGGTCCTTCTGCGCTTGCCTGGGCCATGGATTGGAAAAGACAAAACATTTACTTGGGTGTTTCAGAACCTGTAGGCAGGTTCAGCTTGACATTGGCTGTAAAACTGGGAATGGGGAGGCATACCACGGTGCAGCTGGCACTGACGCTGGTTGGGGCTGATGGGCAGGGGTATACGCCCACAGAGAAGCTGTTCTGGTTTTCCCAGAGACCAAGCAAACGCTCACTTCCTCACTTTGTCCCAAGTGAACAAGCAAGAAATACTTTGATTTGACAGCAGGCTGGTGTATTGTAACATACCTTCTTCTATTTGGATGTTGGGCTTTTTTTTTTCTAGTGGCCATGATCTGAGCCTACTCTAATGCTCATCATATGCTAGTGGATCTGAGGGACTGATAATTGCTGCTTTCAAAGCTTTGCCTGCCCATCTCTGTCTTTGTCCTTCTTGCCCTCTGGAGCAGCTCTATGCTGCTGTGTGGTTCAGCTTTTCAGTACTAGTAAGATCTGCTCTACCATTGATCCATAAGAGCTAGAGACAGTTATTTGCAATTAAATATGCTGGAAATTATAAGACTAAATTCCCCAGCTACCGAAAAGAGGACAGACTGTATCCCTGAACATGGTTGTTCCCACCACTTTGAAATACCAGGAAAAAAACAAAATGAAGGGAGAGAATAAAAACAAAATTAAAACAAGAAAAAGCAAGGGGAAGGTGCTGGGACTCTGGACTCCAGCATTACATTACACTGAGTGTGTATTTTGTACAGTTTCACAGCGTAAGCTTTTCTACCTCTGTTTTGGTGTTAAATCCAGTGACTACTTCAGAAGCCAGTAAGTGGAAGAAAACCCAAAACAAAGCACAGTGCCCAGAGCAGGAAGAGTCTGAGGTCCATGCTCGCCAAAGCATATGGAATTGCTGCTCACAGCTGCAGCATATGCCTTACCCTACTCTACTTGGAATCAAAGCAGTCTTTCAACAAGATGGAAAATAGCCTCAGCCTGCTGCCTGCCTTCTCCCAAGTCCTTTCTTACTTAGTTACCTGTACCATCATATCAGAAACTTCTCCAAACAAATAAATGAAGTCTTAAACAAGGAACTCATTCATCTCTAAATTAAAATAATCATGTAATCCTTCAACCCACCAAGTTACCTTTCATCTTTCAATTTTTTTAAATTTATCTTACTAGCTTCAGCAAGTGGCTGTAATAGAGTGTCACATTAAGGTATTCATATTCATTAGTGCTCAGGTCTTTGTTCTTTTAATAGTGTTGGAAAGAATCTACAAAGCGGCTGTATTAGGCGGCTGTCCAATCTGGGTGTTTGATCTCCTTCTGACTTCAAAAGTCAGAAGAGGAAAAAAACCAACATTGAGAACGGTTCTTTGGAATGTCAGATGGAGAGTATATGATTTCTGAGCCTGCCAAGTGTTAATTGGTGTCTGCCCTGACCACAGTACAAATAAGATTCAGAGGCAGTTAATGTACATTCATGAATCTTGGCTATTGATAGAGTGAGCCAGGATACTAGAAGGTAGGAAAAAGTGCAATTATTATGAGAGCAGCTCACACAGGATCTTTTCAGAGATCACTTCCATGCATCTTGTTAAATCATGCTGTTTGGGTCCCAGCTGCCTGAAGGGGCATTACAGACCTTTCCAAGGGAATAACTGGACTGGCTGCTGAAATTTCAGAGGTGCTTGTAACACTGCATTCAAACAAACTACCCCTCATCATCAATCTCTGTTTCTAGCAAAGGTAATGAAGTTCCCCCAGTACTACCCTGCACCACCTGAACAACATATCTCATTGCAAACACTGCTGCCATGGCACAACGGCAAGTTGATTTGATGCAAAGAAGGATCAGAAAGGAAATAAAAATCACTGCTAAGTTCCTGAGGAAAGCCAACTGATTACTATTACAGTTGTCAGCAAGCTGGCTCGGCAAATCTGAATGCTCTTTACAGTTTTGGGGATCTTAATGGGGACAGAAAACAGCCTATGGAAAAAAAAAATGGGAAAAATCTTTTACGCTAATCATTCCTTCTGATGTTTGTGGACATGTTTCTGCAATTCCGATTAAATCTAAACTTGGGTTAGATGGGGAGGTAACACTTTAAGCTTCATCTCCTGAGAAATCAGTCATCAGTGCTGAGTGACAACCACTTTGCTACTTAGCCATGACAGTCTAACTTATCCTAATGCAAATTGGCAACAGTTTCTTCTGTTCGTGGCAGAGGAAAACCGAGGAGAATTCAGATAGGGGAATTACTGTCATTAACAATCAATTTTTCTCTTAACAGCCGCAGCGGATTTAGGATTTCAGAGGCCCCCCTGTGACTCAGAGACCCCCCTCTCCCATAAGCAATGAGGCTGAAGATGGAGCCACCACTGCACTTAGGCAAGCTCCTGTTCACAGGGACACCCACTGCTGTCAGTGGGCACAGATTTTGCTGAAGGGTAGGCTCGCTCCTGCCACGTGGAGGGCAGGCTACCCACTCCGGGTTTACTTAAATGCCAGTAGGAAAACCAGGTAAGCCCCTGAAGATGGATTATCAGGCAGACACATCCCCTACTTGCCCCCACCTCTTGCTGTTTCACCTGGGAGCCCGTACTGGACCACGGTCCATCCTCTTGTGCCGAGTTGGCCAGCCGGTGCACACATGAGCACGTGCACAAACATTTGAGGGAAATATAATCTGGCAAACTAAAAATTAAAACATCTTTATACTATGCTTGAAAGGTGCCTCTCAGAATAAGTGCAATGTTTTTTTCTTTAAAAGGAAAAGCAAAGATAGCAGGCTGGTATTAATATGCTCCACCAGCTATGTATCCCTTGGATGCCAGATATAACTGTGACTGTTGAAAGGGAAGAAAAAACTGAAACCAAACAACCTGCAGCTCTGCCCAGCAAGGCACCATAATCCAAAGCCATTAATCAGTTCCTGATCAATCTTGTCTACGAGCAGCAGCCAGTCAGCTCTCCATTACCACCCATTCATCCTGCCATGCCCTAACTCACTGCACCATCAGCAACTATCAGGCCTTAGTTAGGATGTCCAAGTGCCAGACACTGCTGTTGCTGCTCACCTCGGCTACTGGGATGCCTTCAGGGGGACGGCATTGGAGCAGGACCTCTTGTTCCAGAGATACTTCTTTCCCTAAGGGCTCCTGCTCAAAAGTTTTCCGGAGATCTGGGGAGGGAAAAGGAGAAGAAAAAGAATTAGTAGCATCAATAGCTGGTTGTTTAAATTACATTTGATTGCCATACTGCATAAATGAGAGAGATCTCTCTAAACAGAAAAAAATAGCATTTCTGCTCCCTGGAAAGTGAAGCACTTAAAGACTGGGACATGTTTTTGCTTCATTCCAACATTATGCAGTCAAAGGTTTCACAGTAGATTAATTTTTTATATTGCAGTAGAGGATGTGAACCCAGTGAGGATACAAGGCCTCACTGTGGAAGGTCATGTCCAGACACAACAAAAATTGAAACAAGTCCCTTCTTCCGATAATTTACATTTGGTAAACTATGCCAGTGAAGTACTATAGAAAGTTTTGGAAAATTAAGTGAATCTGTAAAACAGCAGCACATAAACTGAGTTGCCTTAAACTTATAGATGAAAGTGCTCATGATGCAATTTAATGTACTTTTAGTTTATAAGCATTAACTTTAGCTAATTTGATTACCTGTAGCACTAAGTAGATAATAATAATAATCATCATCATCATTGTCCTCATCATCAATCGTAATGTGGAGCTGAACCATGCTTGGATCCCTGCACAGCACCATGGAAATGTGGCAGGCAGAGAGGGCATCGTACGCACCTCCAAACGTCGGACCAGTTCATCATACTGGGCAGCCGTGCACTCTGGCTTTTTTGTACACTTCTGTAATATCTTTGTATTGGTGGCAAAATGGACTTGAGAAGTTCCCTCCTTACCA
The DNA here is from genome assembly GCA_013400875.1 of Anhinga rufa. Lineage (NCBI taxonomy): Eukaryota > Metazoa > Chordata > Aves > Suliformes > Anhingidae > Anhinga > Anhinga rufa. The sequence continues at coordinate 5,322 of VZTV01045219.1, read as the reverse complement.
CTGGCTCTGTATTTCTGCCATGGACTGGCACCCTCTCTGCTGTGCCAGGGAGGACAGGGTTTTGGAGATCCGAGCATTCAGCCCCAGTAGTGACTAGGGATATTTCTCCCTGCTACTGGTTCCTGCTGCAAATGAACATGGGGCCATGTTCAAAGTCACACCAGAGAGCTGGCCTGACTTTTAAAAAAACCTTGCAGAAAAGTTATTTTTTTATTTTTTTGTTCTGAAGTCAGAGCAGTTCCCTACGCCAGCTCATGGTGAGGTTGCACAAATACTTGTGTCATATTGGAAACAAGTCATATGGGAACAATTTAAAAGCCAAATATTTCATATTTTGAAGCCATAACCTGTGGCTGTGTGAGAAAACAGACCACTGAATTGAACCAGTTTACAAATAAACCATCAAAAGAGTTATTTTTAGTCTAGATTACCTCCAAGATCTGATTTACATCTGACCCCACAAGGAACTGCATCAGCACTACAAAAAGGCAAAATGTGGGGCAGGTGAATGCACAGATGGGAAAGGAGATGGGGTGTCTGCCACCAGAATCAGCTCCTCTGAAACTCACCTTCAGATAGCATAAGACCTCTGTCTCTTAGCCTATATTGGGAAAATGTGGTTGTTCAACTACCTGGAATTAAATGTCAATTTAATTGTACCACGGAAAAGCTCTGTCATAGCTGGAGATGCTGATTTTAACCTAAGCTGATAATGTGGTAAACTTCTAATGTCCTTAAACCCATGCATTTCCCTGATGAAACGGATGCATGTCTGTTCTTCCCCTGCACCACAGGCATGAGAGGAGCGACCCCAAACCCCACTCCCTCCCCACCACTGGCATTCTTGCTCCCTCCAGCACACAGGGCAGGGATGCTGAGAGTCCCTCTGATGGGCCGGGATTTATGGCCACAGTTTAGGGCACAGAAAGATAAGCTTTGGCAGATCTTACTGTGGCAATATAAGAAATTACTACCTCCAGCTGTGTGCTTGTTTGGGGGTTACCTTCTGTCGAAAGGAAGCACATGCCAATGTCACAGCTACCTCACTACAAAATCCACCATTTTAACCTCAGTTGTTGATGAAGGGGGCTTTAACCTACAACACTGGATAACTTATGGCAAAGAGGAGAAGCAAACATCTGGAAGTGATCATTTCTTAGGATGACATGCCAAGCTTCACCAGACTGTGCCTGTCAACATCCTTGTCACACTGGAGTTATTCCAGGCCAATGAGGTTCGCTTATGTGAGAGTGACCACAGCAAGACAACCAGCCAGATAAGGTCAGTCTCCGATGCCTGTAGGTAGCTCCCACCGTGTTGCCAGCTCCAGCATCACCAGCCCACCAGCTTCACCCCACCCTCTCTGACAGGCTAACCAGGGGACATTTGGATTGTACAGCTCAGTTTGAGTAAAACCAAAAGCCTCCAGATACCCTGTGGATAGGAGACATTCCAAGGACAAAATGCTGAGTTTTGGCTTGCTGTACTTCTGCATGTTAAACAGAGATGAGCAGCTCTTTCAGGAGCTGGTAGGTTTATCAGTATGTGACATTATTCCTTTGGCCCAAGTTCCTCACACATCTTGTGGGTTTGATACATATCCTGAGCACACATAATGCCAGGTTAATGCAGTTTGCTTTAAATTAGCAAATAACTGGGGTTATATTGCTAGCAGTACAAATTTGATCATATTATTGCTAGTTCTGCAGGTATTTCCAAAGGAAAAGAATTACCTCCACATCAGGTACACCTTAGTGCATCTAGCAGGCACACATACATGCACGGTGCAGAGAATTATAACAGATGTATTGTGCTGTAATATCATGGCTGAGGATAAATGAGGATAAGTTACTGTGCTGGTAAGAGAAGCATATATGCACAGTAATAAATAGTACATTAATAATAGCATTCAGGTGTTCAGATATGGAGGGATGAAGACAGTAGAAGCAGATTAGATAGAAAATAATTTGAGTTTTTTCCTTGACACATTGATTTACTGTCCTGCCTACCTTCCTGAAACATTAATAGAGCCCTGAAGTTCTCCATAGCCTCACATACACAATTATGACCTCTCTCATAAAGCACTTGCCTCTAAAAAAAAACCCCAAATTTTAGTGCATACAAAAGAAAATAGCATTAGTCTAGAAATGCGTAGTAACAGTAAAAAATCCCACTTGAACCTCTTCATTATCAACAGCTGGAACTGCTGGGTATGAACAGCCCCTTTTCCCTGGGAACTGTTGCAGTGGGGCTGCAGCAGGTGAGACGAACTCTGCAGGACCCTGGCTGCCCCCCGCCTGTGGAGCCTTGCTGTGTTCAGGCTCTTTAATAGCGCCGTTGGATTTGAGCAGGTCAATGATCCACAAACTAAAAATACACTAAGTAGGGGCTTTGACATAATAGGCAGTAATGTTCTCAAAGGAGCCATTAGATACTATTTAGTAAATGATATTAATCTGTAAAAAAAAAAAAAAAAGTACATAATTGTGTATTTACAAGATTGGGAGCTCTTATACCCTATTCTGCTGGCTCCCTCCCACGTGTTACCAGCTTTATTCCACCAGAACTACCCACCACCTCCCGCCGCAGCCATGCCACCCACAAATAGCTACAGATGGCAGCTGTGCAGCGCAGGTTTTACCTAACCGAGTATAAGGTTTGCTGGTTGTAACAGACAAACAAGTTAACAAGGTGGTTTTTTAAGTGATGAAGAAGCGGAGGGCCTGGATAAACAACTTCATCACCTGTTCTAACTATCATGAAACACCCTGCTGGGACAGCACTGGCTTTTGAAATGACTGCTTTTTTTTCTATGGACCCTGCAAGTATGATTTCTGTGGATAACAATATCCTTCTAATTCTTCAATCTTCAGCTTCCTTTGCCATTTAACAATTATAGCCATCATGGCAACTTCACACTACTGACTGGGAGTCGGTGAGCTTGCTAATGTACTGAGGGACTTTGGATCTTTTCCAAGCAGGGTATTTTCAATAATATTTTTCACTTTTTCAAAAAGTGTCATATAAGTTACAATTGTTTGCAAGCAAGGACGGAAGGGATACATTATCCCAGAGAATGGTAAAAGCCGAATAAAATACATCCCATTTAAAAAAAAAAAAAAGAAAAGAAAAGTTTTAGCAATCTTCAGAAAATATGCCTGAAAAAGCAAAACAATAAAACATTTGATCCATTCTGTGTCAGGACCTCTTTGTCTGTGAAGAGGCAGTGTGAATTATTAAAGCCTCAGGTCGGCAGCAGCCCTGTTAATGTGATGCTGAGAGAGAGCCTCCTCTACCCTCACCTTCAATAGGGAGAGACACAAGCGAAAGGCAGTTGCACTTTCTTTCCATTATTATTTTGGTAATGTAGAATAATCCTTGATTGTCTGTGTTAGTAATAATTTTCCTCCCCTCACACAGGTAATATTGCTGTCACAGCTCATCTCTTCCGGAGCGGAGTGAGCACCGGTGGACAGCAATGCTGAAGGGTCATCTTGTTTTTCTCACCAGGTCTCCCACATATTTCACCCAGCTGCAGGTGGGGATGTCACCGCTGGGCTCAGGGGACAGCCTGCACCCCCATCAGGCATCTTCCCCCACCTCTAGCTCCCCTTCAAGACTGTCTTCATAAAAAGAAACCAAGGAGAAGAATTAAAATTCTGGTCTGCCACATTGAGCTAGACTTTATTTTCTTTACTAATGTATAGTCTTAGTAAATTCAGAGGGGGCTCTTGTGGCATATATCACAGCACATTTACAGCATACTTAAGATGAGACTTTCCTCCAAGACTCCTGAAATACTCCTGCACAACCCTCTCTGGTAAGGACAGATGGCTGCGTTCAGAGCTGCATTGAAATGAGGGAATTTCCACAAGCATAAAACTGCAATAGTATAATGGGAAATCAGAATCTCAGTGTACACCATATTGTTAGCTTTATTTCTGAATTTCTATGCGTTTTGGGGAGAGGGGCATTAGATCTTAATTTTGAAGCACTGCTAAATGACTTCCTTTTACGTTTAATGCTTTTTTAGCTTACAAACCACTCAGAAGTTGCATTTTCGCCTGCTAGAGGTAATAGCTTCTACAGGAACTCATGGCATTTCCCCATTTCCTTTTCTACCTGTCAACTTCTAAGAAAGAGCAAAGAATGACCCTATTCTTTTTTTTAATCAAATGTATTTTATCTCTTTGCTGTTCTGGGTTTTACTGTGATGGGTGGGTGGGTAAAACTTTAAGTATATCTTTTATCATTTCTGAGAAATGTGATAAGAGGCAGACCAGACGCCTTCAAGGCAGTGCTAATGCAAGGGTGACTAATGAATGAGCATGAAAAACGGACACTTGTCAGCCAGGAATTAGATGTAAACCAGAAGCGAACAGAACAATGCAGCATTACTGTCAGGGAAAGATGGATTTCTGCCCTTGGTAGACCTTAAAGACTCTGTGCTCCTTCTAGTAACTCCAACGTCAACTTTCCTTCTGTAACAAACAATTCAAAAAACAAGCAAGCCTTAAGACGACAAAAAGAAAAACCACATTATTTTCTATCTAACTTTCATATTGACTATGCCCATTGAGAGACGTACATTTGGTGTGTGCTTTCAGAGAAATAAGGTTTTAAGAATGTGAAAAGACCTTCACAAGAAGTACATATTTACATATAGAAGATAGCTTGCTTTATACGGGTAAGTATATACAGGCATCCATAGAAAACCAAACATGTCATAAGTGAAAAAAGCATTTAAAACACTAGGATAAAGGAGAATATGGCTTGGTATTATTTTAACCATTATTAGAGGATCAATAGGTAGCCAAGCTCTCCACTTTGTCTACTTCCTATCGTTGAAAGTGTTCTCAAGAGGCAAGGTTCAATGCTGTTTTAATTTTACCTAGCCCAATAAGAAATACCCAAACAGAAAAATAATTGTGGAAAAAGAGTGGGAAAATGACACTGATGTTCTACAAGATGACAAATGATCCACATGCTTGTGAAAACACTTCTCACTGCATTTATTCCCAAACTTGGATGACTGACTGAGTTAGAGAAACATGACTAATATTGTAAAACTGGCCTGTTCCTCTTCCATCACTTTCCATGATGCAGGTGGAGTTGAGATGCCTTTTTTCTGCAAAAAAAAGGCATTAGAGACTGAATTACCATTCCAAATGTAAGAAACCATGTCTTGTCAGGTATACTTTGGCCTCTTTTTTGTTCACAGCTGAGTCTACGACCTTTGTGCAGGAATCAGTCACACTGGTGAGTAAGTAATGGAAAGGTTAGGTACAAAAAACCTCCTTTTTTTTTTTTCATTTTGTCTTT
>VZTV01045217.1:3620-26822 GCA_013400875.1 Anhinga rufa | reverse complement strand
AAAAATCTCCCCAGGGAAGTGGTAATTTCCCCAACACTGGGCGCTTTTAAGATTCAGCTGGGCAGGGTGCTGGGCCATCTCATCTAGACCATGCTTTTGCCAAGAAAGGTAGGACCAGATGATTCTTGAGGTCCCTTCCAACCTGGTATTCTATGATTCCATGAATTTTCTTCAATGTATTAGGATAGACTTTTGGGAATGAGATGTAGACTTCCAGAATCATTTGTGCTTTGCAGAAAATATTACTCCTGATGTATTTGACAATACTAGCAGATTTTTCTTGCCATGCTTCCAGCTAAATCACTATTGCCTTTCTGTTTAGTCTGTTATTTGTATATTACATTCATATACATTCTACTGACATAAACTTGATCTTGATCCTCTCTCCACACCTCTGTTAATTTGATTTACAACCCTGGCAAAAGCAATTTTCTTCAAATTGGTGTCATTAAAATGAAAAGAAAGTCAATGAGAATGGCACAAACTGCCTGATATTTTCTGAACATGTTGCCAGGGGCCTGAACTCTGCTTTAGACTGGCTAAAGGATTACAGACTTTGTTGCATTTGAAAACTGTGTATTTTGTATACAGAGGCTTCTCGCAGTCTGTGCATCATGCTACCATCCTTAAAGGATACCTGAGATACAAATGTTTCCCACTCCTCTGCCTTCCTTATACCCCTGTTCCCTATGCTAATTCTACATCTCCTGTGCCATGGGTGTCACACTGAGAACATGCTCTGTCTCATAGCCATATCCCCACTCTTCCATCTCATTATCTGGAGAGATGTTAAGGATGGACAAAGTAATCCAAAGATGCTTTTGTGCTGGAGGGCATTCAAGGCTAGTGTTCACTAATATTTTTACCTCAAAATCACTAAAAGTGGTTAAGAATACTCTGTTTTCAAATAAATTACTAGAAATAGCATATTTTGCCTCTTCCCTCCTTCCATTTTCACAGTTTTTATCCAACTGATAAGGTTCTGCCACGTGGTCTAGACCTGGCCTTAGGTGTTGGGGTTTGCATACACAACATTCACAAGTTATTACATTACAGACAAAGAAATGAGAAATGTCATGGAAAAATGATTGACATTCTGCCATCTAGTCTTGTAAAGTATTTTTGCATGGGTTGAAATTAAGTACCGCAGTGACACACACAGCATTCTCATATGCCGTTGCATGATAAGTAGCATTAGCCTAAAATATCTTGGTGACATTATCAACAAAAAGGTCAAATGACCCAGTCTTGCTGTATGATACACAGGGTAAAACATGACAACGTGATAGATTTGCTTTCCATTTTCTATTAAAAGCATTTTTTCCTCTGCCACAGTTTATTTTATTAAAAAATCTGTTTCCAGGAGGTGATATGTTGCTGAGATCTTTTTCCCTCCTTGACAAACTGGACTTTTCAAACTAAAATGTAAAACTAAATGCTTTAAATATTTTATAAACCTTATTAAAGGTATAGAGGAACATTTGGTGCTACAAGGCTTCCTAGAGAAAATACACAGGTAAATGGATAGGGTGAATAGCAAAGAAATCTTTTTACCATGACAGGAACAGAGGAACTGCTCAACACCTGCTGGGAGCTCCCCTCAGCTGCAGTGGGGCATTCAGGAGGCAAACTGATTTAGCTTTAAGAAGGCTATGATGCAAGATGCTTATCATGTTTATTTAACAAAGATTTCTACTCTGAACCACAGCTCCATAGTAAGGGCTGAACTCTACGGCACACCCAATAATGGAATATGGACCATGAACTGCTGCTCTAGCCCAGAATAACAGAGAAAAAACCCAGGAATCCTGCAACCAAACAGAGCTCTGCAAAGCTAATGAAAGGAGCAGGGAGTATTTGTACAGTTCCTGTGTTACCAACATTTGGCAGGGATAAACGTGCATGAATGCAGAAGCCCTGGCAAGATCCCATAGCCAATGAAAGGAGATTATTTGGCAATCTCCAGAGAGGAACAGGCAAGATTGCTTTAAGTACTTGACATTTATCAGGCAGAAAAAGCATTCGGTGCCTGCTGGAAACATAAACTCCTATGAAAAGCAAACCGTGCTGACATATTGGTGATACACATACTGCCGCGTTGTCTGCTCTAAACATGGAGTAATTAAGTGCTTTTCAACATGGTTTACTACATCCTTGGTGCAAACTGTCGCCAGTAACTTGCCTTGAGACTCTGCCACTCGTACATCAGAGCACACAGGGCCTGATCCAAAGCTAAATGGAAGAAATAAAAGTGAGGACTATTTCCCTGCCAGGTGCAAATTCCCTTAAACAGCCACATCAAAGTGCACCACAAAGCTCTTGTGAGTGCTTCTGTTACAGACACACACAAACACAAGGGACCACCACATCTGCGAGGAGTTTGAGTCGACTGGAGGTGATCAGAGGAAGATAGTTCAGCAACTGCTACGTGCTCCTCTGCCCTCGCAGGAGCTGCCCGGCTACGGAGGCTGCACGAGCTCAGGATGTTCCTAGTGGTTCATTTTTTGGCTAGTGGTTCCTTTTTTGCACCAGAACCTCCCAAAATACCACAGTTGATAAACTGGAGGCATGATGATCCTTGCAAACAAAACTGAACTTCATAGAGTTTACACTGCTTGGGAGGGAACTCTCCTTGTTTAATAGCATCCTCCTACCAAGCAATTATCTAGTTCTAATAAACTGCAAGTGAAACAAAATACACAGGCTGTAATAACTTCAGTTCTCATCTAGAAGCAAGCGGCACAGTGCTTAAAATAGCCTTATGGAAGTCCTACTGAATAAGCAGAATATGACATTTTTTAAATAAGATATTTGTAGTGCAAAGGTTACATATAGCTTTCAGACATGCCCAGATAACCTGCCTTTCATATTTAATTTTGGAAATCAGAATGCTTCTGGTCATCTTCTGACGTATTTTTTTACTCTTTAAGGAGAGACTGAAATATGAAAATATGTTATTGGATTGTTTTTTATTATTTGCTCACTGTATAAGGAATGAGTGAAAATACCTAAAAACTAAAATTAATTTTGTCATTTTCTATTGTCCTTTGGGTGTTTACCAGCTTTTGTAGTTCAGAGACCAAGTTGATTTATTGTGCTGTTCACTGTTAACAAACAGAAAAAAAATACATGTAACAGGAAAAATCCTCCCTTTCAATTTCTACAGGAGGCTATAGCATTCAATTTCTTTCTACATGAAGGAGTGATCTGGGGCCTAAAAATTTTTAAAATTCTTAAAAGTGTTATTTTAAATGCAGAAGCAATTAATCTTGCTGTATTTTGAGGGGTACCTCTATCAAAAAGAACCTCCAGGAATGAAAGGAAATAGAATTTCTTTAATTAAATCCTGAACATGCTGGATACTGAATCAAAGATGCACAGATTCTGATTTACATCATATAATTCAACAGAGAAAATCCATCTCTACGGTAGCACAGAACCTATATATATGTGTAAGTTCAAGATTACGAGTAACCCCACTGGCTTTAATGAAATGAATTGCTTGTTCAAAGTTGCACATGATCTTAAGTGCATTTGTGCACCACTGCTTATATTGGGTTGGATTTCATTACCTCTGTACATGAAGTTTGAATATTCTTAGTGAAACTCAATTTAAAAAGGCACAGTCCTCTCAACTGTGCAAAAGATCGGCACTCAGGAGACCTCAGTTTAATTCATCTCTTTGTCACAGGCTGCAGGGCCTCATCTGTCATTTTACCCCTTAATGCCGCTTTTCACCATCTATCTTTTGCCAGTTTAGGCTCTAAGGTATTTTACACAAGGTTTTTATTTTAATTTATTTGTTTACATCAATCCTTGCACAGTGGTTCCCATCATTAGAAAGCAACAATAGAAAACAAAAGCAAATTTAAATGTATCTATTGGAGACACGCAGTGTTGAACATGCATCTTTTTCTTCTCCAAGGAATTTTTGAAGGCAAATGTTCCTACACTGTGAACAGCCATACAATATACACACAAAGATGCTTCTTAGCAAAAGACTATAGAAACATCATTACTAGGTTGAAGTAACATCAGAAAACATACCTCTGGCGTGAAAAACCCTGGCTTTCTGTGCTGGTTTTGGCTGGGACAGAGTTAATTTTCTTCACTGTAGCTGGTACAGTGCTGTGTTTTGGATTTGGTGTGAGAATAGTGCTGATGGAACATTGATGTTTTAGCTGTTGTTAAGTAGCAGCTAAGTGTCCCTAAGTAGTGCCTACACTAGTCAAAGGCTCTTTCAGCCTCCCATGCTCTGCCAGGGGCGCAAGAAGCCGGGAGGGGAGGGGGCACAGCCGGGACAGCTGACCCCAACTGACCACAGGGGTGTCCCACACCGTATGACTTCATGCTCAGCGTATAGAGCTGGGGGAAGAGGAAGGAAGGGGAGGACATTCAGAGCGATGGCGTTTGTCTTCCCAAGTAACCGTTATGTGTGGCGGAGCCCTGCTTTCCTGGAGATGGCTGAGCACCCACCTGCCCATGGGAAGGAGTGAATGAATGCCTTGTTTTGCTTTGTTTTAGTTGCGCACACAGCTTTTGCTTTTCCTTTTCATTATATTATTATTGTTATTATTATTATTACTATTACTGTTTTGCTTTGCCTATTAAACTGTCTTTATCTCTACCCATGAGTTTTCTCATTTTTAACCTTCTGATTCTCTCCCCCATCCTGCTGGGGGGGGGGATCGAGCAGCTGCGTGGGTCTTGGTTGCTGGCTGGGGCTAAACCACAAATAGCATTGTCCTCATGGATACAAGTCCCTTCTCTGCAGGTTACCTTTCCCTCTTCTAAAAGATGCTAGTAGCAAAAAGCAAAGAGGGAAAGAACACGGAGGGAATAAAAGAACCACCTGATTCATTCAAACAGCTTTGCAAGCAATAGGTGGTTTCAGCATGATTTAATGCACTACATATTTCTTCCCCCTCCTGAGTCTATTAGCTCTTACTGGAAATTATTTAGCAATTTAAAGAGGACAAAACTATACTGAAAATGAAAGGACTAAAAGACAGTGTCATAAAATAATACTGATGTGCTTCTCAGATGTCTCAAGGCTATGATTAAGGAGACTTTTCAAAGGTATTCAGGTCCCTTTATTTTGGCTACAACTTCCTTCAGCTTTTAAAATTATTGATTTCTGCTCTAATTCAAAGCGGTGGAAACCTAGTGGCTTCAGTAGTGATATTCCAGAATTAAACACCAGTATAACAGAGAGAAGAATTGGGCCCTGCAGTTAAATTCAGTTCTGTGTTAATCCAACAATACAACTACTGCAACTGGTGGGCACCATAGCTGAAGACATGCTGGCAGCAGATTCAGCTCAGGGCTGTGTATCTGGGCCACAAAACCGAATTCTCAGCCCCAGCACCACAGCTCCTTACATGCTGTATGTGCCGAGGTATCCATACCTGCCTAGGATTCACAAAAGCCAGCCTACTGCACTAACCGCCCTGCCACCAGAGCCTCCTCCCAGCAAGGCAGGGGCTGCAGGTCCTTTACTCTGCATTACCAAGACAGCGGCAGACCCAGAGATGCCAGGACATTTCAAAAACTTCAGAGTATCAGCATGCTGGAGAGAATCCTGCCCAAACTGCCACGCTCCAGAGCAGGCTGACTTCCAGGTTTTCTCCTTCATAGCCCTCCACTTCTCTGTGCATCCGCCTGTCACACTGAGCTCTGCTTATTACCCTTTCCCACAGTGAAAAGGTCTCCAAAAGCTTTCAGAAAATTACAAAGCGACTAAGTCTCCTTCTGAATGCCCAGCCTCATGCTTTCATATATTTTGAACTTCACATCCTAGTTCTTTTAAAGAATGAGTAATTGATGTCCCTGATTTTTCCAGATAGCATTGAATAGATGAAGAAAAAAAGAAAAGAGAGTGTTTGAGAAATAATTACAAATTATTTGCAATCAAGCCTTTCTGTACTACTCACTGAACCTAAAAGTTATTGTCAGTCAGCACAGCCCTGGAAAGGCAGAAAAAGCAAGATTTTGGATAAGTAAAAAAAGAAAAGTTAATTTGAATCATCATCCTTTTACAGGAAAACTGATGAATGGAGTGCAAATGGAGGTGAACAAAAAATCTCACAGTAACTTATTTTAGGTTGCAATGATTTTTGAGTGTCCATTTAGAAAAGCATGCTTGAACTAATATTCCCAGACACAAGGGGTCAGGATCTGTGGCATTACATGGGTGTAAATTACAGCAGTTCCAGTAGAAGCAGGCTCTGAGGAGGGAGAGGTGGGAGGATTCTGGGGAAGTGGGAATCTGAGTGAAGGATCCTCACGCTGCCCACACATGCAACCAATACTGCTGAAGTGCTGGTTTGTTCTGTTTCAGTTAGCCTGCAGTCTGCATACGTGAAACAGATTTTGCAGCCAGTGCAACAGTAGCAATAAAAAATTCTGTAACTGTACATAATCTGAAGGAATTCTAGATATAGAAAGGCAATTGGCATGGGAATTTGTCAATCGCAAGCATCATTAGATGAATTACATGAAGAGTGTGCAAATAGAACTACTGAATCATGCTTGCCGAGAAATTTATTTACAAAGCATATGTGCTTGTTTGTTGGCGGCTCTAGTGCTCTACTGTGGGAACCCATACGGAGTCGGAGCACTGAAGAGTTAAACACAGTCACAACAGAGTACAGAAAAACAGCCACAGATCAGCAACATGAGTAAAGCCCTTCGGTTTTAAAGCAATATTTATGGTATCTGTCATCTTGGAGGTGAAACCTGAACAGCTTTCGCTGTTTTACTGTAAATTAACTGGTATCACTCTATTCTTACAGCTACCCACAAACTAACTGCAGTTCACACCGAGACCGATGGGCGAGATCAGCCCCCGCCACCCAGCATCTTTGTTGCGGTGCAGCTCTTAGAGCTCAGTTCTCATATAGCTGTCAACCTGCACTAGCTGCCCCCTCTCCCTCTCTGTAGATACCCATCTCGCATTCCCCGAGGATCACACAGAAGATGATGAGGCTCTGCATTTTGTCTGAGTGAGTTTCTACAGGCTGTGCCACGCGATGACTGCAAGTGCAGCGGCATTTCTGTTGACCTGCAGAAAGAAAAGATCTCTCTCCTGCTCAGAAAGGAATGCTTGTGGGTATGTGTGAAGAGCTAAGTCCCACCGACACGTGCCCTAGACACCTACGTCATATGAGCTTGGCATGTAGTGGACACCACTATGATATCAGTAAGCCTTTGAGGGTTGAGCTATTTATTCATATATTATCTGCTGCCCAAAGGGCACTGAAGGCCTCTGTGATATCATTTGGCAACGCTCATGTAAACAAAGGCATACTCCCGTCTGAATGTAACTCCTGGCTCCACAGAAAAAGCACTGATATCGATTACTAGCTATTGTAGCTGAGGGAGATGGTGTGGAAAATCACCTGCTGGGCTTTCATGAACTTTCTGGAGAAGGTACGGTACAGAGGCTTTCTGACCCAGTACTCACAGAGACACTGAATGAAACTGATCTCTGCAAGAGTTCCTGGCTCTGGGTGATTTCTAAATCCAGTACCTACAAGCAAATAGTGGGCTCTGAAATGACTTACAGGGAAAATGGGAAGGAAGGAAATCAAGCTAGAGAAGGAGCAAATGCTTAATGAAACAGTAAGTTTAGCTCACCCACTTCATTTATCTAAAAAATAGTCTGTATTTGCTCACTTGATTTAACTGTTGCTTTGGTTCACAAACATCCAGTCCAGAACACTAGTGGTGACTATGTGCAAGGACTTGAATAATTGTCTGGAGATGAGAGACTCTTCATTTTTTAGATCTACAGTAACGCCTATCTTCTACTTACAGATACAATAAGTAGGTCATATCCATTATATGCTTACATAAGTAGCAATCTGTTTGCCAAGCTTCTAAAATAATTGCAGCCCATTAAATCAAGCTGGCAGACCTACTGAGGTGATATTGTACATAATACTGACCTCTTGGGGACTCCAACATGAAACGTACTGTGTCCAGCTATTCCAAAGGCACGGCAGCCTCACAAATGCTGCTGCCCTTCCTCAGCGTCTCGCACCAGTGACAAGGAACGAACAGATTTCACTAAACTCCTCTCCCTCAGAAATTCTGTGGGCTTTGTACAATTCTTTTCCTTGAGGCCGTTGTATAAAAAGCCTCTTGCTGCTGCTGAATGACACATCTGGCAGGCCCTTCCACCACGGAGCTCACATTGCAAAACAAAGCACAAGGTGGATCCCAGGGGTCAAATGAGTCACCACAGCAGGAGCATCCAGAAAGAAAATGAGCCCCAATGAACAAGAGTTTATCTAAAGGGGTACTCTTGCCTCTACCAAAAGGCCACAAGGTGACCCTGCAGAATCAATTCCTGCAGGTTGTCACTGAGCATCTTCTGGGTGAATATGATGATAGCTGAAGTGGACAGAGCATTGTCAGGGCAGCTCACAGGCAGGCAGCAGTGCCTGGAGATGTAAAAGCTCTGTGGTCAGAGGCTGAGCGTTACTGAAATACTCAGTGTAATCGACTTTAGGAAAAGAGCCTCACAGCTATTCATTTTACTTCCATCTCCATAGGGGTGACTCCTCTCTCCTCCTCAACTCTAAATAAAGTGTTGACAGACAAGCCACACGTTATCAGCTGCCTCCCACTGAGAGCTTCTCTGTGCGCCTGACATCTATCATTTCATCTTGCATTTATTTGCAGAGTGGTCTAGTGAAACTAGTAGAGCCTATAATAGTGTTGATCTATAAGGGTCATGCAGCTGGCCTAATCACCATAAATTCACCTGGTATGGCTGCAGTGTACAGCAGCATTTTGACAGTGTTGTACGCAGTTTCAGACAAGCTTCGGGAGAGCCCTCTTCTGTTTCAAACACCAGGCTTCACCTCATTGTGCCACCTGAGAAGTGAGATGGGGGGTGAAAAGACAAAGATGGAGCTCAAAAAGGAACAGAGGAATTGCTGCCAGAAGCTGTTCCTACCTCACCCACGACTGCAGAACCTGTTCAGTTCAATTCACAGGCAGAACGAGTAGGAACAAGAAAGAGACTTGATTAAAAACTAGCACCCTGCAAAAAAAGGAAAAAAAGGCCAAGAAGCACAAGACAGAAGATGGAACAATGAGGAAAAGTAGAGCTCTCTAGCAAAAATATTTGGAAAGCTGAGGTACATGAAAGGCAATTAAAGCAAGAGCAGTATCACAGGCTAAAAGATCTTAGCCAATAACTAAGGGAGGAAGCAGGCATCAACTACCAGAGTATGACTAGAGAGACATAGAGAGCCAAGATTATAATTTGCTCCCGAAAGCTCTTTATAAGAACAAACTGTGTTATTATTTCCCCTTGTCTCTCCCACACTGTGTTTGCAGTGAGCATACACACAGCACTCCTCTCCTCTTCTCTTCATCTTTTTCTCCTTCTGCTCCATTTTTCCCTTCTCCTTCCCATTTACTTATGATTTGCACCCATCCAACCTTACAGCACAGCCCCTAAGCCAGCCCTAATGGTTCAACTATGTGCAGAATGCAATGGCCTGGGTGTAGGGACAAGATAATGCTGGTTTTGCCACTGAAAAGCCAGTGACTGCTGAAACTGTTATCCCAGTCAGCTTTCTCAGATACCATATCTTATCCTTTCCTTTGTCAAACAACTTTTCATTGCAAGAAATGTTCATTTTTATCCTATCTTGCAGCTGTTGAATTTCCCCATGAAGACTGAACTAGCATCTAGTCCCAGTGTCACCAGGACATAGGGATGCACCTATGCTTTGAGTAGCTGCAACCACCACAGGAAAACAGAAGCTATTGCTATAATCCAGTGTTTATAGCCTGCTTCATTTTGCTGTTCCTCAGAAGCAAAGCTTTTTGCAGGAATTCATCCATACCACTGAGACACAGCTTCTGGTAGAGGACAGCACAGAACAGCCTAAGCTATGAGGTAGGTTGTTACCTACCATCTCCTGGGACTGTCTGTGCTGTAAACCAATAGCATTCAGCATTTTCCAGAGCTGGACCATAACTGCAGCCCAGGTCTTGCCATCCTTATTCATGTGCTGCAGCACCAGTGATACCAACAGGTTGGGAAAGGGAATTTGAGCAGTTCCTATGCTGAGAAGCTGCTTGAAGTCCTCGTTTCGAGTGACTGACCTGAGCTCACAAATGAAACCCTGCCAGATGTGTGGAATTTCACATTAAGCAAGGACAACCTTTTTCACATATTTCCTTCTCTGCTCAAAAGCCTCTTTCTACAGTGCTGTTCACAAAAACACTCACACATGTCCCATTAGACCAAGTTTTGACTGCAAGCAGAAATACTCTGATCATAAGTTGATTGCAAACTACATCACAAAACAAAGTCCTTATCACTATGTCTATTTTGCAAAGGAGGAATGTGGCATACTGAGAGCCAAGTGAAATGCTCAAGGTCATCCAAGCCAGTGGCAGAGCTGTGAAGAGCCCTGTTCCTCCACTTACACCACTGGGAGATAGTATTATTTACAGAAGTCTCTGTGCTTTACTCACATGCAAGCATGTATTTGCAGGACCAGGAACTTATGGCAATTAGTCACTGCAGATATTTATCCACAACAGCTGTAAAAATTATCTCATCTTTAACAGAAAATAACAAATCGTTCAGAACCATAGAATACCTTGAGCTTCTGTGCTTCTGTTTGCAAAAACTGGTATTTAAGCAAATAAACAGGTTAGACATATTATCAAGTTTATGAATCCCCACTAGTTGTATAGCTTCAAGTTTGTGCTTGGTGCACATTTGTATGTTTGCTTTTTTTGATTGTGGGTTTTTTTTTCTTTTAATCAAAGGGTTACTTACTACCTTATTCACAAAAATCCAAGTATTAAGAGACTTCCATTGTCATTAACAAAAATCATTAAAACTTTCCCAATAGAGAAGACTTGTGGCATGACCACACCGATCCTAAGGCAAGATGTATAGCCAAGCCATCCTTCAGTATTGTCCCAAGAGGAAATGGGAGACAACTCCCTTTGCAGTCATGCATGGAAAGGAAAATGCCAAGAATCATCTTCATCCCACAAAGCGCTGTTAGGGTGAACAACCCAAAGGTTATACTGCTCCCAACGCACAGTTGAGTTTTTCCAGGCATGTTTATGCTCAGGGAGTCCTGTGCTTGCAGTAGTGATTTTGTTTTACTACTAAGCATAAGAGGAACTAGAATTATTCGATCTTTACATGCAAGCTGGCTGTGAATTTGAAGGAAGAGTATTATTCATTATTATTTCAGAGGAATGATGAAAACCATGGCAAATATTATACCACTGCACTTGAAATGGATATTAAGCTATGCCTCTTGATGATGTCAAGTACACCATGCTCCAGCTTTTTACTTCCCACATCTAAGCCTCTCCCAACCCTGACCCAGCAGCCAGCTGCAAATCACACTGGACTTTGGGGGATGTGCTTCTTGACATGACTGCAGTTCAAAGTTATGGCCACTAAAATTAGCCCAAAGATTTGTGTGTGCTTGTTTGTTTTTTTTTCCCTCATGCATCTATGAAAAGCCCAGGCTGGTACACTGTGACCTCCAGGCAAGTTGATGGCATCGCAAAAAAGGAAGCTGTGCTCTGTTGAGCTGTCACTACTGTGCACATTATCCCAACACAGCACTGTTTGCACACGTACGAATGGAAAAGCATGAAGTGCCAAACACAGTTGTAGCATGTCAGGCATATGTTGCTTGATGTCATCCAGCATTAAGCCAAGTGGAAGAGATGAAAGCAGCAAACCAGTGCACCAACCAAGACTACTATATTCAAACAGTCATTAGAAAGAAATTACCAATGAAACAGAGGATAGCCATGACAGGATCTCACCTGGAGCCAGACTTAGATCTCTTGGGATGTAATTCTGCTAAGCACTGTGCATTCCCAGTAAAGCCAACGTGACTGTGGGGTGCTTGGCCCCCCCAGTATCAACCTCTTGGCAGGAAATGCTTTGAGAGCTCAGTCATGCTTCACTCCATAAGGATTTGCCTCATTCGGTTGTTTAAGTGAGAACAGAATTAGGGCACCAGTTAAAAATAAGGTAAGACAAAGAGGTAGAAATCCAATGTATTTGCTGTGGAATAAACAGGGCAGCTGTTTTGTGGTTTGTTTTTTTTAATTCCAGATGAGTTTTGTCAGACATCTCCATTATCACAGACCAGCTCTGAGAGTAAACAGGGACTTTAGGATTTCAGTCTGATCCCTCAAGCCCTTACTCATTTTTCTGCAATGTCATTAACAGACAATGCCAAAGACAGTATGAAAACCAGAAGTGTAGTACAAGTATTCCAAAACTGTTATTTTGGGCATTTTGTTTTGCTTAACAAATTCTGAAGGGCTGTCAAAATGAGGCAAGAGAATTACCTGGATTTCTCCTCCCCTCCTCTCCTGGCCCTGATTTCAGAGCCATTCAGTGATGCAAAATAATGCAAGAATCTAGTGTTTCATAGTATTTCAGCTCACAGGTGGAAAAGCTGAGAAGGCCCAGTATTATGGTCCCCTGAGGTATAAACAAAATAAAAAATGAAATACAGTCACAAATATGGTGACTTACAGCTTTTTCCAGCAGTATTCCAGGCTTGACATACAGTGACCTGACGATAATGAATGGATTTATTGACACTATAACCTTCCAGTTACATAAGGGCCATCTACTGAGATTGCAGATTAACCATGCAGTGGACAAGAACACCCACAAGAACACCCATATCTTTTTTCAAAGACTCTCTATTGTGGTCTTTCTGGTAAAGATTATTGATTCAGACACCTTAACAGCACAGCTTGAAATACTTCCAGGGCTGGGTTGGCTCTAAAAGCAGCCTAGTGACTTTCATGTGATGTGAAACCTGTGCTAATAGTCTCTCCTAGATCCCAGCTGACTGCATGAATAAGTGCCTCACATTTCCTTGCCTTGTTGGTGTGTTCAGGGACTACAGTGACCCTATACAGTCAGTGGACGTCAGGGTGGCAGCAGCCGGGATAAAGTCTCCTACTCAGCATGTCTGCGTTATACCCAACAGCGCTTTGAGGTCCTAGAGAGTTTGCTAATTCTGGGGCAGAATAGTGTGAATTCACAAGCACAGTTTGGGCCTGAGGTTGCAACCAGGCTTATAAACTCCCCTGAACCCTGGAGCACTGGGGTACACAGTGCAGAAAAGCACACGTGCTCAGCAGGAATCACAAGTGTTTAGCAGGGCTTACTGGCCTCATCTTAGGGCAGGCAGCCTCCTCCTGGACTGGCTGCATTTGCAGTCAATCTGGTAAATCAGCACAACACTCCCTGAACTTGCATTATTAAGGCTTTTCCATTATCAAGAACATCACAGCTTCCATCACCCTCGAGAAGAGAGAGTTATCTGTACTGCAGGGGGGCTGCACATTTAATTTTGTGCTTTTTTGCACAGGTGCAGTGCCTCTCATCAAATGAGCAACATCCTAATGTGAAAAGAGAGATGAGGAATATATAAAGAAACTTTGTTAAATTAAAAAGGAAAAAAAAAAAGACACTAAGTATACAAGCTAGACTAGCATAACATAGCTAAAGTACCAACTGCCAAGTCTTGGGCACAATGCAATTCCCAAGTGGGTAACTAGATCTTCATGTCTTTTACCACTGCATGGTTTATTTTCTGTTCAATGCTTGCAGCTCCCATTAATGTTAATGAGTATGCATATGTGCCTTGAGGGTAAGAACATACTCCCTGTGTGGCTTCAAAACTTGTTTATAAATCCCTCCAAAAATCACATTGTGTTCATTGCTCTGCGCAGAAAGCTATTATAACAGCTATAAAAACTGCTGCTTTCATTCCTCCTTCCCCCTTGCCCTCCCTTATCTGAGGCACCAGAAAACAGACCTGAAAAGATAAAGTGCTGGAGGAGATGGTACACTCAGGAAAGTAACCCAGCTCTGGGAGCTGCAATCTGAAAGCCAACTTGCTGTAGGAAGGGACAAACTGAAATCTCAGCAAAAGCTAAGAAAACCAAACCCCAAACCACTGAAAATCTACCACCACCACACCCAAAAGCAAAGCCTTTGAAAATCTCTTAGCTATTAAATGCTAGAGAATAGACCAAAATGTTTGTTGTGTCCTTCCTGCTAGAGCGCAGGTCAGTGGGAACAAGCTGCTTTAGCAACCAAAGGGGCCAAGCACAGAGCAGAGGCACTGCTGGGCAGCGTCCCACAGCAAAGCCAGGCCAGTGCTGCCCTCCAGCCTTTTAACCACTGCAGCAACAAGGAGGCTGCCGACATGCAGGGCTGAACAAAGGGAAAGAAGTGCTAGGTTTCTAGTAGAGACTGCTTTGCTCTAGTGCTGCTGAAGGCACTGCATCCATCCCCTTGCCACCTGGACATGCAGGGCAGTTCTCTGCAGCTATGTATGGTAGTAAAGAGCCAACGCCACAACACTCTACTGACAATGGGGCATGTGTTTTCTGATGCTGGCTTTGACTTTTCCCTCCATCGTTGTCAGCTGCCTTCTCCCAGTGGGCACAGTTTCAAGTTAAGCCCTCTCAAGCCTCACAGTCTGCAAAAGATACATTTCAGCATACAAAAAATAATGGGTAATGCAGCACTGAGATCAAGAGTCAGATAAAGGTATGTGAAGGAAAACAGACACTGCTTTTGGTACATGGCTGAATACCAGCTTGCATTATACCTATACAGCTAATGTGAACACTAGCTGCAGCTTTTCATGGGTCAAATGCTGTGCTTAAAATACAGAGCAGGCTATAAGAAAGAGGAAAATGAGCTAAAAAACATACAGTGCACAACATACAAGCACTCAGGCCTCTCTGGCCCAACGACACACAGGGGCTCCAGCTGAGCACCCTGCTGAGGAGCCCATGCCCTGGGAGGATGCCTCGGAGGCCGGACCTCAGGAGGCAGCACACCCTGCCCCGCCACAGCCAGGCAGGCTGCCCTTCCCCTGCTCTCAGACCCACACCCCAGCATCGCAGCAGCATTGCAGGCGGTGATGACTGGCCCTCACTAAGCGGGATCATGTTGCAAGAACCATCCGCCTGAGTCTTGTGCTCGCTGTGCAGGGCTCTGACAGACCTCCCTGCAGAATGCTTCTCACCAGATTTGGCTGCCCTACTCCCCTGCCACAGCCCCTGCTCAGCAGCAGGGTGGCACAGCAGCACCCATGTGTTTAAGATGCATCTCTAAAATATTGCTTTCTGCTACGTCAGCACTGGGTTGTCACGTCTTGCAGGAAGCCAAACAGATAGCCCAGAAGCAGTAGCATCTTAAACTTCCCATAGCTATGCCCACCAGAACTCATCTGTCAGTCCCTTTAGACTCGTTAGGTCTGAATAGGGCTCATTAGAGATATTTCTTCCTTTAGCAGGCATGGATAAAATGACTCAGGAATAAGATCTGGCTATAAGGAAGGACATGACATGGTTACTGCAGAGGACACTATTTCAAAGTTCACATTAAATACATCATTCGCTAAGGTAGGAAATAAAAGGAAACCAGCAATATGCAAAACCAGCGGAAGTGCTAAATCCCTTTAATCCAAGTTCTGTTTAACGACAGTAGCAAAAGTTCAAGTTTACAATGCAGAGTCACCAGCCTAGCCTAGCTGACAGAAAACTAGATTTATGAGAGAGACCAGCTGGACTGTAACCCCAGTTACAGTTACTGTAATTGCTTTTCTCCAGAGGAAAATTTCTTTACAAGTTGCCCACCTTTAGAGATTGTTGAACAACAGAGAGAGGCTTCCACTGCACAGGCTTAGAAAGCAGCAAGAAGGATATCTTCTTCCACACGACACCCAGAAGGAAAACACTAAACAAATTGAGTGGGTCCAAGAGGTGGGGATCCCTGCAAGCATTTTCATGTGTCAGACCTAAATTTCCCGTGGGCTCTGGCAGGAGCAGAATCACAACCATGAACAGCATTTTGAAAATGCTACTCTGAGTTTTAATTTGCATTTGTGTGCACATGTTTGTATGTACATGGAAGCACACACAACTTGCATGTATACATAAGTTACATTATATTTTATATATTTTATGTGCATATATTTACATAATGTAGTCATCATCCATATTACTGAACAGAATTTTAACAAGAAGTTAACTTTCAAAGTGCAATTCACTTATACTTCTTCATTTATGTTTGCACTGTAGTAGATCTGTAAAGCTTTTTTGTGGACATGCAGTGATCATAAAAACCACTGCTTAAGGCTGGTTACATTCACCAATTATGCTGTTTTATTAATTCCTTTTCCTGTAAGACTGGGCACTGAAAGCACATCAACTAATTAAACTCCTGCATTTTCTAAATAAAGAGCCTTTCAGGATCAAGATTAGATATGCCTTCCATGCTGAAATGTTGTTTAAAATTACCCTTTTCAGTTCACTTCTCACTTCCAACGTGTGATGTATGGGGCACAACTACATTTGTTTGCTGTTCCTACCTGAGTTTGAAAACTCTGCAGAAAAGACAACCCACGTTTTTAAAAACAACTTTCTAGAAATCTGTCACGGAGGAGAAACGCATGGGGTGGAAGGCGTTCGCTGGGTGCATATGAGAGGTAGCTGGAAGAGTGAAAAAGGAATATTGAAGCTTAAGAAGGGACACAAAAGTGTGGAAACACAGCAACAAAATTAAAGTCAAGTTAAGGAGAATGAGGCCTTCAGGCTGGAGAGTGCTCTTTCAGGCAGAGCCAAGGTAGACTCCAAAAGCGTTATCACATAGCTGCACAATGAGACAGGGTTAATATGTGTCATCGTAACTTAAAAGAAGATTCTCACACTCCCACAGATTTGGAAGCAAGAGCACTTACAGGAAAAGTGTACAGAGCTGGTGTGGCTGTTATTGATCCTATTTGTGCTTCAGGAGAAAAAGGTCTTTCAAGCTCATGACCAAATTTTTCTGCCACTGACTTCTGCAGTAAAGTAAGACTCATATTCACAACATAATCTAATGTTATGGGAGTTATTATGATGGGATGGGTTCAGTATTTTGACTTTACCATGATTGGAAAAAGAATAAAAGTTACCATCAGTAACTGCTTTTGTTTGTATAAACTGGATCATTATCAAAAAGCAAAAAGTAAATATGTTTAATAAAAATGAGTGGTGAGGCTGTCCCTGGTTGCCTAGAGAATGTAGCAAGTTCCTTTTCAAAGTAGCCACAGGGTTAGACAAGAGACATTATAGTCTGAATTATTCTGCATTGCCATAAAAAAAGAGCTGGGAACAATTTTGTGACAACTCCTTTGTAGAGAGTCCACAATAGTTGATGGAGAAACAATAGGGTTTTTCATCATTGTTTTCCATAGTTCCTGGAAAAAGCTGTAGCCATTCAGCCTGCAAATACCACAAGTACACACAAATGTGTGAGATATATGCATATACAAATATTTGGGTACAACATGGATGACAGTGACTGAAAGTTAAACTTGAGTGTTCTTGGACTTGAGCTTCCAAATACATCCCTAGGAGAACATTAATATTGTATCCTATGGACTATCTCACCTGAAATTGGAAAGATACAGGTTTACAATTTCTTGAATTCAAAGACTGCTACTAGAATGAAAACTATTAGATATGGAAAAACTTAAGCATTTGCACATGAAAAACAGACTGGCAGAATCAGGGCTTCACAGGTTTCTTTGAGCTAGGCACAATTTCAGATACTAAATTTGCTGGGAATTAATTGTACAGCAACAGTAATAATTTCATATTCTGGGACAAAGCTGGTTTAATAATTTGTATCAAATCAATACTGCAGATAATGAACTTTGACTTTCATCTGGTTCTGCTCATCTTGACATGTCCTCATCAATGTATGACCACAGTGTTTATATAAACAACTCTATGCTAGCCGGTTGACGACTGTGAAAATTCTTTCATCAAAACAAACATGTTGCCTTGGAGTGCACGGGCGATAACAAAGCCTCTCCTGGTGACACCAAAGCATTTTGAAATCCAGCCTGTTCATCCAAACACCATATTCTACCACACTTGAGTATATCTCAGACTTCAGAATTTGACTGCTTACTTCAAAAAAACCCTACAATCTGATCTTACTTTCTATGTATCAAACTCTTTGGTGAAACCCGTATAAGTCTGGCACATATAAAACCAGACACATACAAAAAGGGCAGATATTCCAAACACATTAAACGAATGGTATGGTTAAAAGGTTCTGTCAGTTCAAAATCTACAGGAACTTCCAATGCTGCACTACATATAAACCAGCAGAATGAATATAATACAGGTCATATATTCAGTATCATAGAGATTCTCAATATTCCACGAAGGCGTTTAGTCACACTAAAAGGTAACATTTAGGTATTACCTTTTATGCTAGTGATGGAGTATTACTCATTTACCAGTTCTTTCCAGAGATCTTGCTATGAATGTTCAGCTCTTGATTATAATAATGAATCTGAGGCGCTCTGCAATACTTAGTACTATGGTGTAGTAGTACCATTGTCACACAGATTATCCAAAGTGAACACTGCTACAATACAACGCATGTCACTCATAACCATCATGTGATGGGATAGATCAAGCTCAACCTGTGCAGAGTGGGAGGCAAAGTGGTAGTTTGCCTTGGAAACAGAAATGTCAACTGATTTCAAACTTTGAAATCTGTCAGAAGGGACATGACTACATATTAGGTCCTTGGTGTCAAATATCAAATGGCAGGAGGAGATGAGGGAAAGGAAGCAAAATTTTCAGAACCTTCAGTAATAATAATGCTCAAGGAGATCTAGTTTCATGAGGACACAGACCGCTTAAGGAGTCTGCCATAACTTATGTGAGATTGGTAAAACACTTGGATGTATTTCAATTACCACTATCATTATTATTATTGCTACTTTAAGTCTGTCAAAGTTTCTTGCTTCTAAGTAAATGAGGAAAAGGGCTGGGAGATAGATGTAAAACAGACCTCATTCCTAATCATCCTAAAGATAATGCCAAGGTCAGCTATACCAAAGAGCACAATACACTGTGTGACTCAATGCACGCTTACTTGCAGGAGTATTCATTAAACAGGTTAAAAAACATTAGGGCCTATCTTACTGTCCTGTCTGCTAAACTTCATTTAGCCTTGGTAATTCTGGTTGTGCAGACTCAGGAAGAAAGAGTGCTAAAATATATTAAAGAATTATAAAATTATTTTAAAATATAGTATGTTTTAAAATAACTTTTGAGTAACTTAAGAGCTCTTGCCTTTCACCTCAGAGTATATCAGACCAAGAAGTTTGTGCCAGGCATTCTCTTTTTGTGTTAAATGGAAGACTTGAAAGACTTCCTGATATGAGATTTTAAATCTGTCTGTGGCACAAATCTGAATGGTTCCTGTGTAGGCTTTGGTCCAGTAAAATTGTGGCAAACTGCTTTTATTAAGGGCAGCTACTTAATGCCTGGATTTGTCATGTTAGTCTGTTCAGTGGAGTTGATATAATGGTCACTGTAGAGGACAAGCTATAGAAGTAATGGTAAATGTCATATGCAAAATAACTACCAACAACAGCATAAATAAATCTACAGTTTTGTTCAGTGTTTGTGTTCAGCCTCGCAGTCGTAGACATATGTGCCACTAGTTGAATTATACATTCCTTTGCATATTTGTTATCACTGATGACTTTTAAAAATCTTATTTACTTAGAAGGGGTTGTAGCATGAATGTAACTAACAAGTATTGGGTTTGCATGGTAAGGTTTGGGTAGCAGTGGGGCTACAGGGGTGGCTTCTGTGAGGAGCTACTAGAAACTTCCCCTGTGTCTGATAGAGCCAATGCCAATGTCGGTCCAAGACCGAGAAGGCTGCCGCAGGCCAAGGCCGAGCTCATCAGCAATGGTGGTAGCACCTCTGGGATAACGTATTTAAGAGAGGGGAAAAAAACCTCTGCGCAGTTGCCGCCAGAGACAGGAGTGAGAATATGTGAGAGGAACAGCCCTGCAGACACCAAGGTCAGTGAAGAAGGAGGGGAGGAGGTGTTCCAGGTGCTGGAGCAGAGATTCCCCTGCAGCCTGTGGTAAAGACCCTGGTGAGGCAGGCTGTCCCTCTGCAGCCCATGGAGGTTAACGGTGGAGCAGATATTCATCTGCAGCCCGTGGAGGACCCCACACCACAGCAGGTGGATGCCCGGAGGAGGCTGTGACCCTGTGGGAAGCCCACAGCGGAGCAGGCTCCTGGCAGGACCCGTGGGCCCATGGAGAGAGGAGCCCAGGCTGGAGCAGGGGGAGAGTGTGAGGAGTCCTCCCCCTGAGGAGGAAGGAGCAGAGACAAAGTGTGATGAACTGACCACAACCCCCATTCCCCGTCCCCCTGCACTTCTGGAGGGGGGCAAGTAAGAAGGGAGGGGTGAGGAAGGTGTTTTAAGATTTAGTTTTTATTTTCTCAATACCTTACTCTGATTTGATTGTAACTAATTAAACTAATTTCCCCAGGTCAACTCTGTTCTGCCCGTGACAGTAATTGCTGGGCGATCTCCCTGTCCTTATCTTGACCCACGAGCCTTTCATTATATTTTCTCTCCCCCAGTCCTCCTGAGGAGGGGGAGTGATAGAGTGGCTTTGGTGGGCACCTGGCGTGAACCA
This sequence comes from Anhinga rufa, assembly GCA_013400875.1. Taxonomy (NCBI): domain Eukaryota; kingdom Metazoa; phylum Chordata; class Aves; order Suliformes; family Anhingidae; genus Anhinga; species Anhinga rufa. The sequence continues at coordinate 6,252 of VZTV01045217.1, read as the reverse complement.
GGGTCAAACCACCACACCACACCAACAAGCAAAAGGGATGTGCGCTAAGAGCACAACATACTGCATGGGATGACAAAACTGATATGTAACATAGCAGTGGGAAAGACCAGCACTGATTAAAACTATTTGTCCCGAAGGGTTCCTTCTTACAGTTCACACTGCGAAGCAGAGTCATCCTGATCTCTCCTAGCAGGGAGTACAGCTGGTCCTACTGCTGCACGAAATGCATTTCCAGCATAGAAGAAAGGAAGGAGAAGATCCCTATAGCGTTAGCTCATCTTTAGTAGTTTAGAGTAAGGAAGCAATATCTCTGTTCAACACATTTGTTTATTTTCTTCTGAATGCTGCATTGGCTGAAATGTAACTGGGAGGAATGGGAAGAGAAAATGTGGACATATGCAAACAGAAGATTTAGGCAATACGCTATATCATCTTGGGTAGAGTTTTTACCATTGGATGATATTCTCTTGCTATAGAGTTTCAGGGCCACGCAGTATTATTTTTAATAATTTTTGTCCTTCACTTCTTTGTTGAGGAGGACCCTTTCCAAAGCTGTGGTTTGCACAGTTCTAGTGATATGGTGAGTGGTCCTTGGCTGGTGTGCAGATAACATTGTCCTACATGCCATCTGATAGCAATCTCTTTTTCCCTTCATTTTGAATAAATTTAACTAATTCCTCAGTATATAACCAGGCCATGTAAGTAGTACAGTTCTGTGAGAAATGTCAAAGGTTGGCAGTTACCCCCCGGTCCAAAATTTGTGATCTAGGATACCTGTGCTGGCACTATTACACAGATGGGGAAACATACAGGTAGTTCTTAAATGCAAGATTATCAACTGGATAATCTTAACACTGAGTCACCAAAAACCTTTTCTCAAAAAAAAATTATAGCATTTACCTTCAGTCCTGTCCGGTAGTTTCCCACTTTTACTTGTTGTTCCAGTGTTGACTGTTTCAGATGAGGTGCTTAGTTTGGTGTTGGGGTCTCGCTTAGGTTTTGGAGGCGGCTGCTTACGAGAGCTGCTACTTTCATCATCGGTTCCTCCAACAGAATGAAGAGACTGGGATCTCACGGTAAAGCCACTGGAGCAAGGATGTGGCAGTCTGTCCTGAGGAGCAGGCATTGTCATAAATCCCATGCGGAAATGTTTCCCCACGTAGCTTCCTTCATTTCCTCTCACTACTTCTCCACCTATGCTGTAAGAGAAAATACGCGTATGAGTAAATGATCCACCTTTGCCTGAACTGTACCTGGTACCAGGGTCTCAATTCTGCCTGTGATGAGTAGATTGTACTTTTGAATTTGGAAACAAGCAATCCTGTCTTCTTAAAAAAAGATGACTACTAGAATAGTCTGTTTTTCAACATAACTTGCCAACAACTGAAACGTAGATATAACGCTATACATTCACTCAAAATTTTACAAGAAGAAATTGAGAAAAAACTTTTGCTCAGGTTTCATAGTGTTGTGACTAGAAATTGTCTATAAAACAAATTTCAAATATTGGAAGTCAGAACCGAGTTTTCAGGAAGACAAGAGACTGCCGGTAGGGTAAAGAATACTGCTTTAGAAATGCAACATTATATATTGATCTGCACTCCCCTGCACTCATCTTTGACTACAGACACTCATGTACCTTGGGAAACAAGGCTCTTGGGGTCCAGCCAATCATTTCCCTTCAGATTAAAGAATGGTAAGAGAAAGAAATGCTCTAAAAATTACTTGAATATAGAAAACTGTCAATTAACACCTCATCAAATCCACATGAAGCTGCAACATGAGCAGCATCAGACTAGTAAGATACAAGTGTAGCAGATGAAAAGGCAATGGGCTGTGGGACTCCAAGAAGAAAATAACCTCCAACCATTCAGAAACACAGGTATAGAAGGAGGAAAGCTCAGCTGAAACAAGTGCTGTCATACCAAGTACTACCTTGTACTGTGGATGGCAGGATGGAGAACCTGGTATTCCTGCTATACTCATGCATGCTTATCAGTTCTGAAAAACAGCTCTTACTGATGCTTACACACTGTAAACCTACAGCACATTTCAATTAAGGCAATTCAATGACTATACAAAGAAACTCAGCAATACACACAGGTCAACATGGGCCTGTTTGCAAAGAGGTTTGTAATGGTACCACTGTGGGCATGTAGAAATGTCAGTATGAGAACTGTGAAGTCCTGGAAAGACCTTATTACCTATTGTTTCCCCTTCACACAGAGTAAAGCTCTAAGCAGGGTCAGTCTGCTCCTCTGTAAGTTTCCTATTTGATGTTGCCTTGAGCTGGTGCAGTTTATTTGGTGCTTGAACACATTTCCTTCTTTAGAAGACAAGAATGTTTCTCAACGGTTCATGCAAAGAGAGAGTAAGGTCACTTAATTCCCTAACACTGTCCCCATCTTCATTGTAGGTAATACACAGTAGGACAATCTAATTGTCCTAAAAGCATCAGATTGGCACCGTGCAATGCAGAACTTTGTGTGTGATAAAGCAGAACCTTTGTTTGCTTACTACTGTCCTTGCATTTTTATTTAATTTCCACTAGTGGAGAGGTCCACTTTCCAAACTGATAACAACTGAAGAGGTCTAACTGAATATGTGCCACTCTCCAGGGTCACTGACACCT
>VZTV01045215.1:0-19179 GCA_013400875.1 Anhinga rufa | reverse complement strand
GAATTGCTGCTCCTGCAAACAAGCCGCCACATCTTGTCGATAGCTTTATCAATCTCCTGCCTCATGTGGCTCACGCTCCTGGGATGCTGCCTGGCCAAATTAATTTTCAGACTCTGGGCGCTGCAAAACCTATAAGTAATAAAAATGAAGTTATGAATTTCTTGGGAGGGCTCCAATAAAAAGCCGGAGCTGCCTGGGTTTGAGCGCTGGCAAGCCCGGTATCGCTGCGCTTGCTTTGTGCTCAGCCAGGAGAGCCACAAGAAACCCAGAGCCTCTTTTCATGCCCTGAGCTACACGAACCCCAAATGCTGACAGTGAATTCCCTCGTACCGAGGAGAAACGTCCGACCCCGCACGCAGGCTGGGCTGGGGAATGGTGCGAGGCAGAGCCCTCTGCTCCCCCGCTCCCCCGTGCCCCTGGAGTAACACGCAGCAAATCAATTCTGCCAGCCTCAAGCACTAAATACAAAGATAGAAATGCCCCGTACAGCAAAGAGCACGCGTGGATATCTATAATCCACCGCGGCCGCAGGTTGAGGTAAGAGCTTGAGGTTCATTGATTGTTTCCATGATTTATAACTGGCTGGAGTCGCAGAGCAACGTCAAGTGGGGTGATGCTGCGGGGGAGCTTGGCCTTGGCTAAAAGACATGTTTGCAAGGTGCTCTTCTTCACTGCCCATGGATGTTACCATTGCTGCACATATTAATTACCGCCCCAGTTGATGCCACTCTTCTGATGAGTGTGAATAAAATACCACTGCAGAAATGATTATCTGTATATTGTTGTGAAAAATGTATTTGGAGGGGGGGGGGGGGTTGGTGTTCCTTGCAGCTAATTTCCACCTTTATGTTTCAAACGGGTTGGCCGTGGTGCATCACTCGTGCCGCTTCTCCCACCAAGGCTCAGTCCCTCCCTGCTGGGTTTAGGGTGGGAGGGGGCTTTGACTCCCCTTGCTGCGGAGGCACAGAGCTTTCGTGGCCTTCTCCAGGGCAGGGATAACTTAGAGCAACCCAGAGGCTCCTCTAAGATGCGCCTTATTTCCAGGGACCCGTTGCAGGGTGCCCATCGCCTGCAGGGACGCGCTGTCCTGCTCCCCGCGGGAGGCAGCTGGCCCACGCAAAACGCTCTGGGGGCACGGGGAGCCGAACCCCTTTGGTTCATTGGGAAGCTTAGGCGATGAGACGGCAAAGCCTAGCTGATGTTATTAATATTACGCTCAAAAAGGAAATTGCAACGTGTGAATTCAAAAGCTTCAGGTGAGCCGAAGGACGCTTTTAATTCAGAATCACTGGTTTAGGGTCTGGAGCCCTGATATTGCCTTCCTTTGCCTTTACTGAATCAATGGTGCTGTGGGATTAAAAGGTTCACTGCCTAAGCCTTTTATTTATGCATTTATTTAATCTCGCCTCACCAAGGTGGGTGTTTTAAGATTAAAATATTCCTTATTCTCAAAAGTTATAATAAATATTGATGCAGGATTTCAAATAGTATATGCACAGGCAGGTCTCTGCGAGGACTGGAAAGAACCAGGCATGGCTTGCAAGACTTCAATAAAAAGTAACGAGCGCGCTGCAGAGGATGAAGACGAACGCTGATGCTAACGAGCTCGCCGGGGCTCTGAAAGCGCAGGCTGGTGAGCATCCGTCGAGCATCCCCAGCGGGCAGCAGGGAAGGGCTCCGTGCAAACTTCTGTTTGACTTTATACCACCCGCGTGAATTGGTTTTACAAGATCAAGTGGAAAAATTGGAGAAGTGAAGATACCATAATTTCAATAACAAGTGGCTCAAGGCTTTTGTTTCTGATAAATGGACAAGCTCCTTTAAGCCTGGTAATTAATCTGATGGATCTTTTCAATTTTGTCATTCCCTTCCCTGACACTATTCTTTAATCTGTGCAGCTCCAGCTTTCATTAAAAACGAGCCCAGCGACAGCGAGGTGAAGCTGCTCAAAATGCTGCCGCTAATCTCTGCTGCTCGGGCATTTCCCTGTAATTGCTTTTCCACGCCGTTTCTGTACAAGCTGTTTAGTGCAGCATCTCTGGTGGTGTCATAGCTCCTGGATACCTTAATCAGGGGCTTTACAACTTAATACCAATATTGTGTCGGGAGAGGAGGGGTTGTTGATGGTCAGGATTTGTGAGAAACATCTGTCTGTCTTTCAGCTTTTGTTGCTAAATTAAATTATGGCCTTGAGGAGAGGGGTGCGACATTTTTTACTGCTTTCTAGAAAGCATATTCAGGTAGGATTTCTTTAATGCTTGTGCCCTTATTTTCCCTGTCATGGGTTGGCACCTTGCTGGAGATAGCTGTCAGCTCGAGAAGGATCATTTCTCTTCCCAAAGGGGTGGCCAGATCCGATGCCCACGGTGCCAGCTGGCTCTGCCCGTGCAAGGTTTGGATCACATTTTTAACCAGGGCCAGCAAAGCAATGACCCCAAACCTGAGCTTTTTGCTGCAGAGGGTGCCAGTCTCAGGGAAATAAACTGGGAGACATTTAGGTGCTGCCTTGGCTTCCAAAATGTCATTGCTCTGCTGGGCTGGACCTGGACACAGGCAGCTCTCCTCCTGCAGCTGCTGCCAGCGACACGTAGCCCAGCGCACACCAGGTAGGTTGGGTAGAATTTAACTGTTGTGTGTGACCTTGGCTCCTTTCCTGGTAGACGTCTGAGATGAGCAAATCCTCCCAAACACAGAAGCCAGGTTTATTATAAAAGCCAAATTTATCTACAGCCTTGACGTGACATCTTCTGCTCATGGTTTGGAGGGACTTCGCTCCTGCTTTCCGAAACACCCGAGATGGCTGCTGGCGTCCTTGGCAGTCCCGCTTGGCGCGTTGTTCGCCGCAGCTGTCACATCGGTGCATGTAAGTGAGCACGGGTTAGTGAGAAGTGCTGGCGTTTCACCTTAGCGTGCGTGAGATTTGAGGCTCTGTTGCACCAAAGCGGCCGGGCTGGAGATGATATAGCATGAGTTCACAGGCTGCCTTCAAAGCAGAAGAGGAAAGACTGCAATCCATAATTTGAAATTGCTTCTTCAGCAGGATCTATTGGTATTTTTTATGAAGGAAGCTGTAAAGTTTTTCAGAAGGGGTGGTTAAGTTATTTGCTGTTTGCTAGCAGCCTGGAGGAAAATGGGTTTTGTGGTTCTTCCTCTCATCACCCGGGCTCGGATGGGGGCTGCGGGCTGAAGGAAGACAAAACCCTTCGCAGAAACCGTGCAAGCCTAATAAGCGCTTGGTGCTCAAGCGCCTTCCGTCCTGCCTCGCCCCCTTTTTTGGGCTGGGACGGCCACAGTGCCATGGGGAGGAGTGGGGCGGCAGGGCTGGGGCCGGGGTGGCTGTCCCCGAGCGTCCTGCCGGTGCGGGGCTCACGGCTCGGTGCTGCCTTTCTCACTGCCGCTGCTTGGGGCTGTCCCTGCAAGGTGCACAAGGAGCTGACTGCAGTACATTAAGCTCCCGGGTAAATTAAATTAAGGCCACCTTAATTCTGAAAAAGGCTGTCTACACAGGGATTTAATGAGGTTTAACTAATCCACTTTAGAAATTAATTCAGATTAAGTTCTCTGAGCATCCTCAGGTAGGCAAGCTCGAAGGAAGAAAGGAGAAGGCCTTTCAGTAATGGGCTTATTTAAGGTGAGAGGATTCGGTGGCCAGCAAGATGCAAAGCAGGGGCTGCCTGCAGGTACAGGGGGGCCTCAACAAAGCCAAAACCCACCCGGAGCAGCGGGTATTCCCAGGAAGATTTCTAACCACCCAACTGCATTTATGGGAGAAAAATGAGAGAAATCTTTCAAAAAGCGAGTCCCGGGGTCACCCCGGGAGGTGACGCTCGTGCTGAGGACAGCCCCGCTCTCCGAGGGCGAAGGCACCTTTCTGCTTTTTATTTCTTCTTCTTTTTTTCTTTTTTTTTTTTGATGCCAGACAGGAAATGTCTTGATGCAATATTTAACATGGAGGCCTGGGGGACTTGGCATGATTGAAGACAGGATCTTCATTTTGACAGCTTAATGCATTTTACATTACGATGCCTCCGCATCCTTCTATTTATGCAGAGCGATCCTGCGCTACGTCTCCTTCTCCGAGTCCTTGCGTGATATACAAATCCTGTCGCTTTGCCCTCCTGAGCCAACCTCCTTTTTATTTTTTGAGATTTTGGTCGCCTCAAATCTTTTAGGGTTTCACTAAATGTAATCTGATGATAAAGAGGAGAAGAATCCAAGCAAAGCCAAATTTCACTGTTAACTACTTCTTTGACATATGGTTACTGGATCACCATGAAAAGTGCCTTTGGTTGAAAGGGATTATACCTAAGGCCGTGCCTTTGATACAGGCGTGAGGTGTTCACTAGGCGCCGGCGTGGTGTTCTGGTCAAATTATTTTGAGTAAATGATGATGATGATGATGATGATGATGATGATAATAACAATAACAATAATAATAATATTGACAAAAACAATGACAACGATGATGATGATAACAACAACAACAACAACAATAATAATAATAATAATAACAAAAATAATAGGAAAATTATGTTACAAAAAGAAGTTTGGGGCTGTAATGACCACAGTACTCGCAAAGCATTTGCTTGTCAGAGAAGAAAAGAGAACAAATAACTTTCTGGGTCTACAACAAGAACTCACTGAATTTAGACTAATTTAACTCGTTACTAGGGTGCGTTGCATGGGGCTGGCAGGCAGAGAGAGGGGATGGGACTGACCCCATCGGCCCCCGTGGCTGTGGGAGAGGCGCCGGGGGCATCTGCCCCGACCCAGGGAGCCGCCGGTGTGTATACATACCCACACGATATACCTACACACCCATACCTATACGTGTGTGTGTGTCTGCCGTTGTGTGTTCATTCCTGCATGTGGACTCTTTATGCAACCCAACGAACTACAAATAACCTGCGTTCGGGTTATAGGGCCACAGCAAACATCCTAAAAATATGTTTTAAGCCCCCTTTAGTCTAAATCATATTCTAAATGATTTAAACCTGCATTTTTGCCTACTCTAGAAATATTTTGGTGGAGCTCCTGAGTGAAAGGGGCCCCTGGAAGTGGTGGCCGGGGTGGGAGAGGCTGCCTGCTGCATTCAGCTGAGTGTTTACTGCCAAGAATTGCTATTTTGCCATTTATTTTTCAATGTATTTGAGGACTATCTGGCTTGGGGATTTCGGAGCTGCGTTGCTGGAGGCAGAAAAGCCACACACATCTGTATGCCTGTGATGTGCCTGCAATCAATAGGGCTGTGAGCATGATCTGAACGCCCGAGCCCCCATCTACTACGCAAATGCACCAAGTGATAAGCAGCTGCTGGTGGGGAAGGACCTGGTGCAGAAAAAATGTCACCACGCAGAGAGATACACAATCCTCAATGAATAAATCCAATATATTCTATATAAATCTCTTGTTATAGCCTGTTTTATTGAACCAACCAGCATGTTTCTCCACTTGAGAGACTGCGGAGAGCCTTATTTATTAGCACTGCAACACGAGTGCTTCCCTGCGCCTTTGTCTGCTTTATCTCGCTTGTCACCGTGCCGCTGGGCGTGCGGCTCAGGGCCCTGCACCTTTATTTTGGGAGGTTTATCGTTTAGGTGTAAAGCTTTTATTCCTAGCCGAAAACCAGACGGCGTCAGCTGTGCACGTTTGCCTGGGAGAGGCGAGACTTGAGGGAATTAGTGCTGGTAGAGGAAGATGGGGGTGATGCCGGCAGGAGGGGTGTCCTCGCTGGCCACCGTGGGACTGTGGTGTCACACACGGGGCGAAGGCGTCGCTCCGGGCACAGGCAAATCCATGCTGAAGCTTCGGTGGGTGCGGGGAAGCACGCTGAGAGGGACGGTGTCCAGCACCGGGCCACAGGCATCGCCCACTGCTGTGCATGTGGTGGCTATCATAAAATCACACATCTCTGAGATGACCGGGTGTATGAAGCAGCTCAGCATATGGGAATGGGGCTCTTTTCTCTCCCTACCCGTTCAAAGTGGGTTTTTCTTGCGCGGCCTTCAAAAGGAGGGTGATGTGTGACCTGCGATCCAGCCAAGTGCCAGGGAACACCCGGCTAGCAGAAATGCTCTGCCTTATGGCAAGGTGTCCTGGTTTTGGCTGGGGTAGAGTTAATTTTCTTCGCAGTAGCCAGTATGGGGCCGTGGTTTGGATTTGTGCTGAAGCAGTGGTGATAATGCGGAGATGTTTGGTTGTTGCTCAGCAGCGCTTACACCAGCCAAGGGCTGTTTCAGCTCCCCGTGCTGTGCCGGGGGCACGGGAAGCTGGGAGGGGACACGGCCGGGACAGTGACCCCAACTGACCCCAGGGATGTCCCACACCGTATGGTGTCATGCTCGGTGTATAGAGCTGGGGGAAGAAGAAGGAAGGGGGGACATTGGGAGTGATGGCGTTTGCCTTCCCCAGTCACCGTTACGCGTGATGGAGCCCTGCTCTCCTGGAGACGGCTGAGCACCCGCCTGCCCGTGGGGAGCAGGGAATGAATGCCTCGGTTTGCTTTGCTGGCGTGCGCGGCTCTTTCTTTCCCTATTAAACTGTCTTTATCTCAGCCCATGAGTTTCCTCACTTTTACTCTTCCGATTCTCTCCCCCATCCCACCACGGGGGAGTGAGCGAGCGGCTGCGTGGGGCTTGGTTGTTGATCCGGGCTAAACCACGACACAAGGTGAATCTTCTCAAGAAGATTTAAGATTCCTGTGTTATCCAACAGTTACCCCTCTAGCCACCAGACAGATCCAGCTTTCCAGTGTTCAGAGGATCTTCTCTCTCCAGGGTCCATCTGCTGCCATCACCACCGGCATGCAGGAGACCGTCCCCAGTTAAACAGACTGGCACCGCCAGCCTCTGAGTTGGGAAAGTATTCAGTCCTTGGATCACCGAGCGAAACGGGAAGGAGAGGTGCTCCCAAAATCCAGGCTTCCCCAGCCAGCTCTGTGGCCACGATGGTCACTGGTGACCCAAACCTTGCTTAAGTAAAACAGCAGTCAAACCAACACGAAAGTGCGTTTGCACAGAGCACCGGAGCCGACTCAGAGGCTGTGGGCGTCAGCGTTCCCATCGTATGGTATTTTTTTGCATCTTCTTCATCTGGTTGTCCTTCAGGAGGCACAGCGAGGGATGTCAAGGATTGAGAACAACAGAACAGCCTTTGACTGTGCTGCTAAACATGACTAACATGGCGAAACCAGCGTCGACAGTTTAAGGCTTTAACCTGATGATGCAAATGTGCAGTCTGCCGGCTTAGCAACGGGCCCATAATAAGGCAAAAATGAATGTTACAGCGTTCTGGCTTTTAAGCATTTTTCCAGAGAAGTCATGTTGGATGTTGTTTCTGAGAGCACGGCCAGGGAATATGACTGGAGATAGACACTTGGTTCAGATTTATATTAAGTTTCCAGCAAACTGGGGGAACATAAGCCCGTCTGACCTAATATTATGTTGATTCCAAAGTAATTACATTTGTTATTTGCAGGATTTGTAGTAAATCAAGTTGTGGCAGTTATGTGGATGCTTCACAGAAGCAATTTCAGAGATCATTAAATATATCTTACATTGGTTACACATTACATTAACCCCTCCAGCGCCTCAAGACATATGACATCCATTCACCGAGTAGGCAATTTTTATGGGACTAAATGCCAAAGGCAATCCAATAGAGATAAATTCCGGCGATGTATGCAGTTACCACCGAGAGAGGCCTGTTGTTCACTATAAAGACATGAGGATTAAAAAAAGTTTGTGCAAGGCTCATACAAACTCCAGACCACCGTCGCCGCAGCCGGGGCTGCACCCTGCCAAAGGGCCAACGTCAACATGGCACGCGCGTGTGCAACGCTGTCCTCCCAGGGGAATTCCCCTTGTCCCCAGCTAGCTGCCACTGTCCTGGGCCAGAATTGCATTTATCAAGCTGTGGCTGGTCTGCACTTATCAGTAAGTCCTCACAGTCCTTGGAAGCATCAGGGGAAACGGCAGTGTTTTGAGGTCTCTCATCCACATAGAAAGGTTAAAGTTTAAATCAAAATGTCTGTGACTCTTGAGAGATGATGTCTACGTGGGCTGAGCAAAACACGGCTGGAAGCGTTGCCTCATGAGGATTTTGAGATTCTGATTTTTTTTGTTCCAACCAAGGAGGCGGGAGGAGTGATGCTTTTTAGGCATCACTACAGAGATGCTTTTTAGGCAACGGCAAGACCAGTTTCCCACCCACCCACCAGCAGCAGCTTAGCTCCGCACGCGTCAAGTTGCAGTATTGTGGCCGGGGCAGGAGGAGAGGTCAGAGAAGGGGAGGGAGAGCGGAGGGCTGGTGGAGAGCAATGAGAGCAGGAGGGCGAAGGCACCAAAGGGACGAGTGGAGGGAAAAGAAATGCCTTTTACTCCCAGGGCAATACCTGCTCCCAACACGCCGAAACCCCGTGTTGCATGATGGATGCAGGGAGGACCACAGCCTGGCCGAAAGTTAGCTGCTGGAAAAGCACGAGCATTTATCATCACCACATTTATTTCATTCAAAAGATAAATGGTGTGGACAGGCGGGTGCGGGGGCAGGCCCAGCCCAGGCAGGAGGAAGGACACGCCGTGCTCATCAGCCCAGCCAACGGCACAGGCTGTTTCTGGTTGGGTTTTCTGGGGCGGCTGCAAAGAGCTTTTGCGGGGTGCAAAAGTCTCGCACGCTTTTTGGAAGAGGCCTGGTGGGTTATTTCTCACTTTCAGATGGGTGTTTTGGTGGTCCATTCTGAATGCAATACTGCATTTGTCCCGTAGCAACGTTGATGCTTCCTTTTTTTTTGGGCAACGGAAGGCAGCGGCGAGAAAGAAGCAATGTTTGTGGGGCAGAGAAGGCTCCTGCAAACCAGCGGTATGAGGGCCAGCAAACTTCCCCATGTTGCAGGAAACACCAGTTCATGTTCCCCCTCCTCCCCGTGGAGATATCCTTGGTATTTTTAATGGTTGCTAAAATATAGACGAGGAGCAGAAATATGTTAATTTAGGGAAGTGAGGCCCAGTAGAGGAGCTGATGAAGAACGAGGTGAACAAGAGTTAGACACCATCATGGCTTTCTGTAATGTTATTTTTCACACCTTTTCTGCTGCTTTTGGAGCATCATGTGGCGGGGAGGTGAGTGAGCGGGACGGGATGGGAGGGAAAGAGCCACCCCAGGCTCCCCGTCCTCATCCCTTCTTGCAGGGTCTGTCCTGCATAAGCCTCAGCCCGGCAGCGTTAGGAAAAAGGGGTTAAACAGATCCGGGCAGATGGCGGTGACGGCAAAGATGGCAATCCCAGGCACCGTGCCAAATACAGATCGGTGTGTGTCTCTGGGGAGACAAATCAGTGCAAATACGGCTTATTCCTGTAGCGCTGCCTCTTCTGTCCAACAGCAAACGGTTCAGCCCTTCTGCTCATTATCGAGCCCACGAGCCAGTTTCAGCAGCTGCACAATGAATAATTTCAGTGCCCGTTACTGGCAATTTTGCTAAGTGAGGGAGGGACAAAGTCATTAAGGTTTGAGAGGGAGGACTTGAAGCTGTTAGCTGCCAGCACAACTGACGGCTGCCGTTGCAGCGGTGGTGACGGTGCGATCCCCCCGCTGGCTGCTGGAGAAGTTCATGCTGAGCGCTGAAGCAAAGGTTTGTGCAAGACTTCGGCCTCAGCGTTGAAAATATGCTGGGTTTTTTAATGGCTGTGGAATATCCTTGCAAGGGATATTCAAAGTCTAGCTTCATGCACAGGTGTAAAGGATTGGGGCCTAAATCACCATCAGGCAGGAAACAAGCTGTGCTGGAAGACCTGGAGGAGAAACTCTCCTAAGATCCTTTTTGTTTAGTCTGATCTAATTCAGCTCTCGTCTAATGCAATGTTTAATGTTATAATGCGATTTTGGCTGATCCTCAAGATGTGCACAGCCTTGCTAGGCTCTGTTTGCCTCAGGAGTTGTTTTTATTGTTGGGTGACAGTTTTGCCCCCATTATCATCAATCACGGCAGTAGAAATGGGATGAGCGGGGTTTGTCTCGGGTCTAATAACTATGCCCAGGGACTGCCCACTGGCTGCTCGCAGGCTCCCGACGGGGGGACCGATGTCTCAGGAACCTCCAGGGGATGGAGATGGCTCTGCACGTGGCCAAGCTGAAGCTATTGCAGACCTCGGACCTCTGCACACGGAGTGACTAAAACCAGCCACATTAAGGTAAAGCAGATCCAAGGTCTTGTAGTGCCCATGAACTCCATTGGCTTCGGTCGCTGGCCTGGAGCATCCCCCGAGCAGAGGCTGTTCGCTTGTTTGCCCATCGCTCCCACCGCCTCCTTTCTTCTCCCCTTCACTTCTCTGCTGCTTTCTCAAATCCAGTGAATTGGCTTCCCCCGTGGCATGAGCAAATGGACCAGGTGCATCGCGCTGAGCACACCCGCTGCCGTGCCAGCCGCGGCTGCTTGCTCTCTCGGAGCCCTGCCTTTGGCCAAACACCCGTTTAAACCCTCCCTGGTTGTGATAGTGTCAAGCACTCACGTAAAGTGCCACCAGATTTGGCTGAGATCTGCGGAGCCACGCACCCACCCTGGCGTTTTTATTATCCCCCCTATTCACATCTTGGTGCGTTTGCAAGAGATTTCTTGGTGTAAAACCGAAGTAACCTGTTGTTTTGCAGCATTTCTTTTCTGACAGCACCTTTACCTGGCTTTGCTCTCCACGATCCCAGTTCAGCACCAGCATACACTTACACTCCTTTCACCTAACAACCTCATTTCACCTTCATTTTGGGGAAAAAACCCTTAACCTCTGCACGCGTTCTGTCATACACATCAGACTTTTTATAGCTGGCAGAAGTGACAGCAGTGGGCTGATATTTCTGAGCCCACTTAAATGCTGGGTGCTCAGCCCTCGGAAATACCCTCATTTATTCATCTAGACAGGGTTCAAAAATAACCGTGGCTGGCATATAAACAGTCTATAGTACTTGGCCTATAAGCAATCTAGAGAATCTGTGAGTGCGCGCTGCACGCATTGCACAGCTGCATTATTCATGCCTGTGTGTGGGTGTTACAGAGCAGGGCATTAAAAAAAATAATCCATATGGTTGTTATTTGCTGTAAGCGCGGAGGGGAAGGGCGCTCGTGCTGTAAATCCCCCCTCCCCGACGGCCACGGCAAGCGGTGCTTTACAGCCCCGAAGTAAACGCAGCACATTGCTGCTGGCCAGAGGGAAAACATTGTTAGCGTGCTGGGGACATGCCTCCTTTCTGTGCTCGGAGTTTTCCATGGCTTTAAGGAGGCTTTTTTGTGTTGTTCGTCAGCCGTGAGGCTGTGCCAGGGCTGTGAGTTACAGCAGCCTTTTCCTCATGCCAGGCTGGGCGAGGGATGCCCAGCTCCCCGCATCACGTACCAGTCACGCCATCCATCCTAGCAACGCAAACATACGGGAACTACAAATAACCAGAAATAAATGTATTTCTTCCCCAATGCAGAACCGCCACCTGGCCTGGGAAAGGGAACTCCCGCCCCGGAGGCCCTAAATACTGCAGAAAATGCAAAGAAAAGGAAATGGGGAATAGGCAATGCACTTTATATGCCTTGCTTGGCAAAACCTCGGGTATCTCACACCTCCAGCTACGAGGTATTTACCAGTCTTGGGGCTGTAAAGATATTCCCCGAACCTGTCAACTTTTGCCCGCCCACAGCTTTGGGTGGTGGGGTTGGGCAACAGGGTGCAGCTGGGTGTTGAACAAGCAGAAAGTATTTCAAGGTTCCTCTTCACCCTCTTTGAACCACATCTGGTTTTTGTTTCCGCAGCTGACACATCCTCTGAGATACATCCCTCTTCATGGGATTAGTCACATCGCAAGACTTAAAGGGAAAAAACCCTCATGCATGTAATTACGCTGTATCTGAAAACAGTAGTTTTTGAGTGGAAAGGAGCTGGATTGTCGGAGCGTAAGGCTGAGATGCTCCGCCTGATAAAGACCAGCTATTAAATACTTGCTGGGAGATGAGGACCTAAAGGGAAATATTACATTTGTGAGGAAGCAGGTACTTAGTAAAGCTGTTAAATCCTTATTTCTGAAGCTCCTTTCCTGAACCGAAGGAAAGCCGGAGGCTGCCACTGCAGAGCTGCTGCCATGTCCAAGCAGCACGGTGCTGCACAGGACGAGGGCTGCCTGTCTAACGAGTGCCAATAGCTACTTCAGAGGTCCTAATTCTGGTGCTTTCCTCTTTCTTCTCCTCAAAACCACATTTTGAAGGCTCTCACACAAACGGCTGAGCCGGAAGGAAAATATATATAATTGTATATGTATAATTTGTCACTGGTTTCGCACCGAGCTACGAAGCAACTCGGCACGTGACAGATGGGTGCAGCTGGGATGGATTCCCTGGATGACTGCAGGGTCACCCATGTCCTCGAGCAGGTCCGAGCCCCCGTCGCATGAGGTGCAGGTGAAGAGCGGGACAGACGCCTACCCACGGGATTACGATGTTTGATGAGCTAGTGACTTCAGGGGTGTAAAAAGACCTTACTAGGAATTTGTTAAATCAGTGCTCATGAACACTAATGATGCCAGCGGCTTTCAAGCAAAGCTGGGGAGAGAAATGGGGCGAGCAGCCGTGATGGCAGCCAGGGGTGTGGGGGATTTGCTACCCGAGCTTGTGCACTTGCACCACCATCCCATGGCAAAGAGGCCAGGCAAGGAGGGACAGGCTGAATCCAGCCCTACCTTCATTGCAGGGACCTCGCCTGACTTTGCCGGGGTGCTGGGGGTCTCCTTCCACACGGCTCTTGGGCTTTTTCTCCGCTTTTCTTTTTTGTTTTTTATTAACTCACCTTATGAGGAACATATTTCCAATAACGCCCTTGGAAGGAGCACTTGGTGATGGAGTGGTCTGGGTGTAATTTGCCTGCTGCTGAGTGTAGTGTTTCAATTCTATCTGAATTTGTGCCTATGATTTATGAGTTAACGTTTCCTATTGTAAATTATATTTAAAGAGAAAAATGAGGCTTATTTTTTTTTATTTTTAGAAAACCTAATGTTTATGCTTTATGTGCCATCAGAAGAAATAAAGTATTGCTATGTTTTCAAACCATGTTTTCATCAGGTAAAATGCAATTATTCAGACCAGAGAGCTCGATTTGATATATGAATAGAGTAAAATGAAAAGGCATTCAAAGCCTGATCCAAAGCCTCTTTAAATCTTCGGAAGTCTTTTTTGCCTTGAGATTATAGAGCCAGCCCCGGCCATCCAAGTGGGAATGACGTTTCTATCTCGATGGGGTACTGCCAATGCTCAGGCTTGATTTTCACCCTCTGAAAACGCAGATATTGGACTTCCCAGTGCTGCCATTCAGCGCATCTGATGTTTTCTCTTTTGTGGGTAGCAGTAATGGACCTGTAATGCAGTTTTCCCATCACATCAATTTGTGCAGGAGCCGTTCTGGCATGCTGCTGTGCCTTGTAGAAACGCAAGCGCCGTCCCTGACCCGGCCCACACTTTCCTGGGGTACGCACCGGCGTCTCCTCTTCTGTCTCACCTGGCACGAACCTCACCGGTCGAGCGCACGTTACTAGAGCCATCGCTTCGGATCATGTCATCTGCTGGGGCGAACGTGATGCTTGTGAGAGTCACCAGGGAGGTTCGCTCTGCCAGGGATGGCAGAGCCACATCCTGGGAGGACCCAGATCTCTTCTTCCTGGGACCAGACAGCTCTCAGGGGGTCTGGGCTCCTGAGAGTGCCTGAAGCACATTGCAGCTGGTGACTCCTCTGGTGCGTCCACCGCTGACCACGAGAGGTTTCCTGCTACACGAGACACCACATTCCCCCATTTACCACTTTCAAACACATTCCCAAATATATTGGTGCAGGCCCTAAACTCCTTGCGCTTCATTTGCTTTCTCAAGGTGATGAATTATTGTCCTCACGTAGGGTGACTGCAACGTTCAGCAGCCTCTTCTCTTCATTTTCCATTGACCCATGGATGCATCCATTTACACAGGTGTCCAGGGGGTCCCCACCTGCCCCTGTCTCCAGTCCTGTCTTCTGCTGAACAACACCATGGGATCCTGAAATGAAATATTCTGCAGAAAGTGAATTTGTAACGGGATGGTAGATCAGGAGTGTGGGACACAGAGGTCTTAGCCGAGCAGCTCGTGCTGGAAAGCAGAGTCCCAGCACAGCGATGCCAGGAGATGGCAGACGCACGGGTCAACATCACTGCGAACAACCGAACATCTCATATTCCGTATCTCACATCTCGCGTCTCGTCTTTCTTATTTTGCGTTTCCATACTTCATAGTCACTTATTTGGGGCAGAATGAAAGAAGACGGCTCAGTGTTTGCGAAACTATCAGGCAAGAAAGAAAAAAAATCCATGTTGGTGTTGATCTGGAACGGTTTGTTTCAGCTTAACGTGGTTTTAAACCTCTAAAACCTTTTCTGAATTTCTGTTAAAAACCAAATATAACTACAATGGAAGTAACCTCCATCCTTTAAACCATCCTGGAATTAAATGCCTTTCCTTTTACAGGGAAATTGTTTCCTTGCTGAAACTATTCACCGAACCCAACAGGAATGGTTAATGGCTTCCATGCAGCTAAGGAGTTGACATATTTGCAAGGGAATTCACTATAAAGCCGGTTTGAAAATTTCCATTGAAATTGTGGATTTTTTCACATTTCATTTGCCTTCCCCACAGCTATTTGTTTCTGCAGTTTTTTTTTTTCCTTCTGCAAACTCCAGGCTGGTTTTGTACCTTCTCCAAACAACGTTTTCTGAGGGCAGCAGCAGCGAATGTGCACCAGATACAGACTCCCCGTGAAAGGGAGAAAAAACCCAGTTTGTGCAGGTTTTCTTATCCCTAGCCAAGCTTCTTAAAGGGATTTTTAGCAAGCAGATAAAAACTCCAAGCCAACCTGTCTCTATGTTGAATAAAAGTACTTGCAGAGCCTTAACTTTAAATATTTCCTATTTGTTTCTGTCACATAATTTTAAGATCATTATAGCCTGGAGAAGCCCATGACCTCATTCAGTCAGAGCAGAGCGGAGCCACACAGGAACCGGCCCCGCTGCGGCCTCAGCACAAAATCCCACAAGCATGAAAGTGGCGAGTTTGGGCAGAAATCCTTGTTTTAAATAATATTTGTCATGAAGTTCTCGGGTAAGTTTATGTAGACAACACAGCGGAGAGAAACAAACAGGGAAACTCCCAGGGCAAGGGGGTTGCTGCAGAAATCTCCATCATTGCTGCGTTGCATTAGCCTACAAATATGTGAATAAACTGGATTTATAGATGGAGAAAAGGAATATTTAATCTAAGTGCATAGAGAGTGCACCTTAACAAAAATACTGCCTCAAAGCCTATAATTTACCCTTCCTCCTCAATATCCAGGGTCCCACGTAAGTCACACCTCATAGGAAAGCTAAAAGGAAAAATACTCCCCAGGAATGGGACCAGAGACAGCATCGTTTGACCGTTGTGCTCTCCCACAGCACGGGTTAATGTATGTGCGTTAATCCTCGCCTTTTATTCCTACCAGTATAGTACCTCTAGTACTTACAAGTTTATTATACTGCTTATCCAGAGGGCTGGGTTACGTTTGCAGGGCGCAAGGCTTTTTCCTGGCACTGGCGACACGTGCACGCGGGGGCTCTGCAATGAAGGCTTGAAATCTGGCAGTTATTTATTTCAAGGTCTTGCTCTTCAGCTCTTTATCCGGGGAGACAAAGCTGCCTTCGCCGAATGCCCATCCACGCAGAAACTGCTGGTAGGAGACGAGACACTTGTGCTAATTAATATTTTATGGGCTTATAGACTTTTTTTCCTTAGCAGCTGGTCTTAAATACAGTCCAATTTGCAAAAGTGTTAATTAACTCTAATTACAAAGCACATTGTAGCTTCTCTGAGGATTTCCGTCTGGAGAATGACATGTAACCGTTCAGCCCCTCGTCCCCGTCAGGCTGCGGCGATACTTCTCTGATAGGCAGCTTTTTCTAAGGACTCCACACACGCTTCCAAATCAAAGCGCTCAAATTCCGCGTTGGATAATTGGAGGGTACCAAATGGCTGGGCTAACAGAGGGTGCCGCTTCCTCCGTCCACATGCATAAATCCTGAAAGCTGGGGACTTTTCCTGTGCCTCCTCCTCCGCCGCATGCCGAAGCAAGCGTGCCCTCCGCTGCGACCTCGACCAAACATTTCTCTGCTCCCTGGTGAGCTGTGGAGGAGCGATGCTGGTCCGCATCCAAGATGCTCCAGCAGCACAAGTGGGCACATGGCCCTAAGTCCACGGAGTGGCATCTAACCCGCCAAAGGAAGGCAATCTCATTGCACAGAGCAGCGTCAGCCAAGCCTACCGCAGCACCCAGCGTAACCGAGGAGTTGAACTCCAAGGCGTGCTACGCTCCCGCAGTGTATTTACATGAGCTTTCTAATTAGCTTTCCGTGACTCATTTCGCCGGGTTTACATGCGCAGACTTTCCAGTGTTTCACCCCGGGCAGAGCTGGAGCAGGGCGTGCGCGCGTGTGCTGAAATACAGCCCGGAGCGGCATCGCAGCGCTAATGAGGAGGAAATCAATTAGGAATTTTGACACGCGGCAATGCGCTCAGGCAATTAGTCCTGCCTCTAGCTATGAGGCTGCCGTTTTAATGTGACAACGACAGCGACCGTGTCACTTACAGCCTTCCCAGTGGCTTGCAGCGCTGCCACTCTTGCTGATGACAACTATTGCTTTCCTCCCACTGGAAAGCAGCCATATGTGGGATCTCCTCCGCAGATGGCTTTAATCGGCAGCAATCAGGCCCGTGTACGTGGTGTGTGTAGCTGGGAGGGGTTAATTTTCAAATGGTGGTGTCTTACTGCTTAAGGCTCCTGGTAAGGATGGAAAAATGGACCGACTTCTGTGGCCTCGCTGCCTCTGCTTGCAGAGCTGGAGCGGGGTGGTTTTTACGTGACCTGGTCCCATGTAGAAACCAACCAATCTTTTGATGTCCCTCTAAAACCTGCGAATCTATGATTTGTGTTATCAGTTATTTTGGAAACATCATAAAATTATTATTATTATTATTATTATTATTATTATTATTATTATTATTATTATTATTATTATTATTATTATTATTACAACTACTACAATTACTACGACTATGGCTACGGCTACTACTATTACTACTACTACTACTACTACTACTACTACTATTTGCCCTGTGATTTACAGCAGATTTTATACAGAGGAGCTGCGAGAAAAATCAGATTGCAGCTCTGACTTGAGGTAATATATCCACCATAAATTAAAACGTTTGGACTTTGCTTCACCAGCCCAAGTTCTCTCTGCTCCACAGGGCAGCGATGCTCTGGAAAGAAATAAAAGGATGTGGACGTCCCGTTGGGAAGCATGGTTTGGCAAAACGAAATCCAATTTTAAAGAGGGTGGAGGAGAGGTTCTAGTGTGCTGAAATATGGTTTGTCTTAAATTAATATTTCAGTAGAGAGGGAGAGATATATGCAATACTGCTAAAGAGCCGGTTCAACCGCCTTCACAGAAACCCCCTGGAAAAAGAAAAAAACCAAACCTTTTTCAGAATTAACTTCTTCAAACAAAACATTAGCACATTCGTAAGCACCGGTCATGGAGGTTTCCTACTGAGCAGCATCCTGCAATAGGGGCTGCATTATCCCAGCTGGGGCCGGTGCCGGCTTGCTCCTAAATCCGGGTGCAGGGCTGTGCCGAGGCAGGTGGGGACGGCTTCCATTCAGGCAGTGGGTGGCACAGCTATTAATTAGATGATTTGCCAAAAGAAGCTCTCCTTTGTCCATATGCACACGCTGCTTTTCAACTTTGAAAGGGCAATTCATGAACTGGTAGAGGCCTGGCAAATTAATAATAATGAGCTAATTTCCATGCCATCTGCTAATCGCTCTCCTCTGCAGCGCTTGGCTCCTGCAACAGGAGTTTTTCCCACTCTCCTTCTGTCTACCAACAGGAAATAATGACATCCAACGAAACTCTTTTGGAAGCGATTCACTTGGTATTTTTCACTGCTACATCAGCGCAGTCGTTGCACAACCTCCTGCTCTCATTTCAGTTCCTCGAAGGGAAAAATCTCTCCAGGGAAAGGAGGGGTGGGTTTTACCATGCTGGGCTGATCCCTCTTCTTTTCTCCCTCCCCAAGGCCACGTTTTCTTTATTGGGGTTGATTTTTGTCCCCGTACGACTTGGGATCAGCAGTCTAGGGGCAGCGTGCTCTAAGGAGGTCGGTGTGTGGAGGGCTGGGGAGAGCAGCTGGGATGAAAAGCAGAGCGCTGTATTTATGGGGTGTACAGACCACAGCCGTAAATGCCAGCTGCTGCCTGCAAGAGGAGACGACTTTGCTTCCCAGCCCCTGGAAAGGTCAGGGCCATCGGGATGCAGCGCGCAGCCATACGCTGCTGGACGGACCGTCTCGTCTCTGAAACCGCAGGATGTGCACAGCATGGGGGGTGCAGTTATTTGTAGCACCAAGCAGTGCTCCATCCTTTCCCGATGCCCTCCGAGTCTGCGGTACCGCTGCCATGGTAAACTCGACCGGGGGATTTCTGCCACAGGGGTCCACCCCGACGTCTCCTGACAGACGCCCTTTGCACGGGGCTGCACGTGGGGTGATGTCCCACGCTGAAGAAATCTCACCAAGAGTTTTTATTTGACTTTCAAACCCCCAAAGTCATTCCCAAGCATTGCACGTGCAGACGAATAAGCCGTTTCAAACACGCGTAGCAAGATCTGGCCAAGCAAAAAGGTTTTGTCGGCCCCAGCTGGGTTTCTGCTCGGTGCTACGCCAAGGCCACATCCGTGGGCTCACCCCAGGGCAGAGGTGGCCACCCCGAAGCCCTCTCCGCAGGTGCCTGTGAGTGAGTCCTGCACAGACCACTGCATCCCCAGGCCAACGATGCTTCATTTTCTTCTCCGCACAGAGAGATCTCAATACCCTCAATTTAAAAAATGCCAGCAATTGCATAAATGAGGTATCGTGGGCCAAAATAAATCACTCTTGGGTCATGTCCTGAGCCAAAGAGGTCTCTGGGGGGGAAGGAGTTGGTTGCAGCTCTATTGCTTCCAGCATCGCTGCTGTCACTGTATGGGTCAGGAGCGGGAGCGATCAGGGTCACCAGCCCTGCTTGAGCCCTTTATGCCATTGGGATATATATACACACACACACAC